>CM056553.1:590000-732500 GCA_029721515.1 Synanceia verrucosa
GTGTTAGTGTGTGTTAGTGTGTGTTTGTGTGTATTAGTGTGTGTTAGTGTGTGTTTGTGTGTATTAGTGTGTGTTAGTGTGTGCTCAGGTTCATCTCAGGATATCCTTCCTTCCTCTAGAAGCCCCTTCCTTCCTTCCTTCCTTCCTTCCTTCCTTCCTCCTTCCTGTAGATTGAGGCAGGATAGTCTACAGTGTGTGTGTTCAGGCTTTTCATCACATCAGTACGATGAAAACATAAAGAGCATCACTCTCCTCCCTTTCTCTTCTTTTCTTGTTTGAAGTGGATTTTAAAAATAATAAAACTGCTGATAGTTATTAGTTTGTTGTAGCCTGAATGTCCAGATCACATTTGATATTCAATCATTAATATCAAAATATATGTTTAACTACCATGTTATGAATGAGAAAAAAGACCAGAGTGACACCAGCAGGGGACTGGACCTCATGACCTCATGACCTTCATGGATGCTGCTGAAGGTCGACTCAGCTGGTGGAAACATGATTCGTGTGTTTTATGGAGGTTTGACTGTGTCCTTGTTGTAACAGCATTCATGGCTGCTGACACACACACACACACACACACACAGGCCTTGTTGCTCTGTGCTGCGTGGTGCTTCAGTTATATTAACTCTAATGGATTTTCTGTGTAATGAATGAGCGTAAATTTGCCTCCATTGCTTGCAAACAGGCAGGAAAGCGGCGGCGGCGCTGCGTTGTTATGCAAATGGCCACGGCGTTGATGCGCTCTTTCAACTGAAGTGTTTGAAATGGGAGACAGGCTCAATGAGGCGGAGGCTTTTCTAAACACTCAGAGGGCAGAAAGCTTTTCATTTTTCAAAGGAAATAAAAATTAAACTGTGGATGCTGTGAATATCAGCGTCACCATCATTTCAATTAAAACATCTATATCTGTTATTTTCCAGAGCAGAATAATGTGACATGTTCCATGAGCCGCCCAACCACAAATAAATCCCATCACAAACTACTCACCCAGCTGCATTAAAAAGAGAAAATAATTGAGCTTACCATTGTTGTTTCAGCGATGGACCCAAAACTGTTGATAAAAATGTTGCAGGTAACGTTTACTGGAGGACCTGCAGAGAGGAAGAGAAGGAAAGAGAGGGAGGAGAGAGAGGTCGTCAGAAACAAATCAAATTATGAAGAAGGTGAAAAGATCCTGAGAAACTCATTTTCTGCAGAGTCATCCCTGAACGAGGCTAAAATACAGTTTGGTTGCACTGAGGGTTAGTCTGCCCCTCTTCACTCCTTCAGATCAGCCATGTTGGTATTTCTACTGTGTGTTTGGGAAGTGAACTGAGGGTTTTTCAGCCTGAGGTGACGTTAAAGTGAGTCGATGACAGACTGCAGGAAGAAAAGAAAGAGAGTCGCAGCTCTGGACTTCAAAACTGACAACAGCAGCAAGTTTGTTCGAGAGTAGAACGTGTAAACATCTCATTACAAGTCGAGAAAAGTTGAGAGGAGAAAATCGATCCCACAGCTCCTTTGAGACTTAAAGAGTGATGTCAGGAGATCTCAATAAACACCGAGTCATTTCAGGGGAAGTCATCATGACAAACATGAGACGCTGCGTTCAAGGTTGTTCGACACGAGAGAGTCAAAGTGGAGGAAAATAGCTTCTGCGGCGGCTTCATTGATTCGCTGCATTACCAGGATGTACAAACACAAATGGGATTAGTCGAGCGGAGGACGGCCAAGCAGACAGTCGGCCAGTGGACCTGATGCTGCCTTTAAATCACACAGTAACCTCCAGACCGCTCTCATCCAGCTGCTCGCTGCTTTAATGATGACAGAGAGTCAATGTTGCCAGTAAACTGCAGGAGTAATAGTCCTGTCAGCAGCCGCTAACAAGAGACTTTTTCAGTTTGCCGAGGACAAGTTAAGAAAACACTTAATATTCTTCTTTCTCACCTTTCTGACACAAAACAACCTGCTTTTCCATCCATGTGATAAAACCATGTTAAATCCTGTTCATCCAGTATTATCCCGTGCACTCAGTCCTTCTCCACTCATCATAAAAAACACGATAAACTTTATCATAAAAGTAGAAACTCTGCACTTTTCTTGGATATCATTATTATCTGAAAGAATTAGCTCACTATGTCAGTGTGATGGCGTTCCTTTAATCCAGATTTAATGCACTCTCTATCACACGTTTGCGCTGGATTATTTTTCATAAATCAAGATGCATCCCAGTCGTATTGTCAAACATGCAGATGTAACTTAAGGTCAAGCACACACACACACACACACACACACACACACACACACACCACAGACACACAGGGTGTGTTTAATGTCCCTGGCTAAAGTCAGCGTCTACTTCTGTTGCCGGCGGCGAGCTGGGAATGAAGGAAGGGGTCTGGATTATTCTGATGGCCAATTACTCTCCCTGTCACAGTGTGAGGAGCGCTGGAGGCCGCTGGGGAGGAATATCACCCACACCCACACAGGAGCATGCAACTGTGGTTAAACCGTAGAGAGAAGATGCTCGGTTAAGAGGGAAAAATCATTAAAGGAAGCCGCAGGCCATCGCTCTCTATACGTGACTGCCATGTACAGCATCTAATTAGAACAACAATAGATTACTCACAGGACTGCGTGAGGAGAGGAGAGCGAGGTAATAAAGATGAAAAAAAAAAACTTTCCGATATTAAATCAACCAGGTTTGCTTCCAGAGTGAAGAAACGCTGCAGCAGCTGCAGCTGAATAACAGATTTTAAACTGCAGGTTTGATGTCAGAAGTGCTGCATGGAGCTACAGGATGTGCAGTGCTTTGATTTGATCCAGAGGAAAAGCTGATCAGGTTCAGGTTGGATCAATATATGAAAAGTTTCTCAACCCTCTAAATATTCAGATGTGCACAACTCACAATCACTCAACTTAACATAAAGAAACCTTTGCTTTGATGATGTGATTGGTCACTCAGAGATCTGGAGTCACAAAAGGTAAAATTACTTTGATTAATTTGATTTTCCAGCAGCAGAAACATGTTTGGTCGTTAAATCCTTTGTAACTGCAGGTAGTTTGCTTCCAAAAATGTGACTTGTCTTGTGAATTTGGTTTCATTTTACATGTAAGGGACAGTTATTAATTTGGAAACCTGGTGTGCATCGTCAGATATTTGATATTCCTGAACTGCTGTGACAAATTTAATGATCAATACAATCATTCAGGCGCTCAGGGATCTATTGCTATACTCCTCTTTAGCCCTGGATGCTAGCTCTGCATGTGTGCCCTTTACCTGATGCAGCACATGGTTGGTTTCCACAAAATCCACAGGCTGGCATGACCGATTCAACGAGTCAACTGACCGTCACTGTCGGTAATGTTAACAACACACTGAACCATAGCAAGCAATAAAAAGATGCAGCCCTCCTTTAAACACAGCATTATTATATGATGTCAAAGCTCTGTGCAACATCCACATGTTATTCTGTAGAGCATTTCTATGTGCTATTATGAATAAAATCATATTAATGCTTTATTCTCAAAGAGCTCCTGCTCCAGCGTGAATGGTCTCCATGCTGTAGAGTGACACAACCTCCTGATCCGCACCCTAAATACTGTCAAATTATTATCCTTATTATCACAAATTACTCGAGATCCCCAGGTAGTGATCGTTCCGTACGAGCAGTGATCACCATTAATTTATTTATTAGATACACACCTGAATCTTTTTATTTCTGTGATTCCAAGGTCAGACGTAAAGAAGATTAACATACATTAAATCTACTCACATACAGACTGGAGCAAATGAGCAAACATGCTCTGTAAACAAATACACCAAATTACACACACACACACACACACACACACACACACACGGAGCCTTCATGCTGAAGTGTTCAGACAGATATGTGCAGGTGCACTGAGGCGTTCATGAAGCACGACACGCCAGTTAAACTGCAGGACACCTCCAGCAGCGTGGAGCGCACACAAAACACACATTAACACTCATTAACATGGAGTTTTGCACGGATACATACTGTCTACACGCCTCATTGCTCTTTAACCTTTTGCAGAGGAGAACATTTGAATGTGTCGCACACAGTCCATGTCCTCTGCATGCACACACAGTGTGTCCCTGCTGGCCACCGTACAGTAAATTTGGTTAAATGTGAAAATGTCGTATAATAAAGTGTAAGCACAGAGCTGACTATATTTAACAGTGAAAAAGGAGAGGGTTTGTTATTTTTTATGAAAAACACACTGTGTATTAATTATTCACTCCATTGTGTGAGTGTCCTTGCAGAGACACGTCCAGGCTCTACCGGCTCTTAGCATGTGAGCTAAAAAGCTAACTGCACTGAACAAACACGCACATGCTGAGGAAGCCTGCTGAGGAGCATCAGCACGAATAAATCCACCTTTCTGCAGCTCAAAACAACGAGAGACAACGGCAATAAAGCAGAGAAACACTAAACCCTTCCTGATATTATCATAAATGTAACATAATATATACTAATAACAAACTAAAATGAGACTTCTGAGTTTCTGAGAAGCTTCTGGAAGGTTCAAGGGTTCATTAGAAAAAAATCATATGAACAGATTTGTTTTCTGGAAACACACATAATCCTCTTTCAAAATAAAGCCTTTTATTAAATTATATTCACAATAAAACTCAACCAACCTGTCTGTTTTGGTTCTATTATTATTATGAATATTATTATGAATATTATTATTATTGTTGTTGTTGTTGTTGTTGTTAGGAAATACAGTTTGGACACATCAGTGTGGTATAATAGTGTCTCATTAAAGGATAGTGGAAAAAAATGTTGATAATATTTTTATCATCATCACAGTTGAAGTGACAGTGAATAAAGAGTGTTTGGTTTTTATCCAGGAAGTAGAAATGTCTGAATAGAGACGGTGTGAAGATGACAGCCTGGTAAAGCTGACAGGAATGGGTCTGTGGTTGCTTTTTTCATGATCAGTGTGATTTTTAAACTGACAGCAGGAATCACATTTCAAGCTTCAGCATTCCTGACAACATGGTGGTAATTTGGCATATTTTTGATTCTGGGTCCACAGACTGATCCATGATGAAGCTCTCTGTTCTCACTGGAGCCTCTTATATCCACTCAGGACGGTGGAGGGTGGATGCTGCTCAGTGGACGCTCATCCAAACCGCCCCCAAGCACCATATGTTAGGATGACCTAGCAGGTGCAGGGAGGCTGCAGGAGTCTCACTGGTGCCAGTATAGTGGTGAACCTCCAAACCAGCAAAGCCCAGCTGGTGCTTGAAGTCTTTATATTGAGTAAGCAGATCCAATAAGAAGTGATACAAGACAGAGAGACACGTCTTTACAGTTTGAACTAGATCAATTAAGACAGCATCTGCTCATTTTCTCCTCTGTTTCAAACACCGACGTCAACAATAAGCCGGATTCAGTCTCTGCCAATGGAAACATTTCATTTCCTTTTGAACTGAAACAAACACTGTGTCCTGAAGCAAAAACACTTTTAGCAGAGTTCAACACCAGTTTATAGACAGGAAGTCATCCTTAAAGTATGCAGACAGTAGCCTGGGTTAGGGTTAGGGTACCAACATATTGTGTTTTGTCATTTCGGCTGTATAATACCGACTCATAGATACATAGTTCATAGATACATGACATGAACACACGGCAACAAATACTTCCATCGTTTCTGCTGTCGTAACTTTTACAAACATCAGAAAGATGATCAAACTGCCCTTCATGTCCTGAAGAATTAGCTTTTGCTGAGAACAATCACTGACTGATCAGATGATCAGATGCAGAAAAAAAGAGCACATATATTCATGTTGTCACGCCACATTTAGTTCCTCTGTCAACAGAATAACAAGGAGGCCGGTGGGTGTATTCTTATATGAGGTAGAGCCCACACACACCTCCATAATGAGGGTTATAAAAGAGGTATGTGGAGGATAGTCCAGTTTACTCTCCTATAAGTGAAACCTCAGCAGCAGCTAAACAAAGCAAAGGGAGGCGAGAAGAGAGGAAAAGTCCTCTGAATTACCCAGAATCAGGACAGAGCTGCCTTCAGCAGAAACTATGAGACATTAAATATTTAAAGGCTGCTGTCTGTAGACTCCATGAAAGCCGCTTTATTTTTTATTGCATTAATATATATTTCCCACACATGCTCCTGGAAGTTGAGGCTCATTTTACAAACAGGGCTGAGGGCGAGAGAGTTTGACAGAGAGAGAAGGAAAAGAGAGCGAGAAGAAGATGGTTGTTTTTCTTTTCCTACTGCTGTGTTTTTTCCCTCCATTATGTGCGGACACGACAGCTGAGGAGGTGTTCATTTTGTTCTTATCCTTCATGCAAAAAAAATGTCTCCCCTGGGAACTTTAAAGCATCGTAAATCTGCTGGCTCCATAGTGAAACAGTGAAATAATGAACATTTTATCAAACACTGGAGCTTTATATTCTCAGCTCAGCTTGTAAAAAAGTTTGTTAAAAACTTATGAAAGTTATGATTTTGTGCTCAGAGGAAAAAAAGGCTGCAGAGATCTTTAGTCTCCTCTAGATGGTCATCAGTGAGGTCCATCCATGGTCTCTGTATAAGAAGTGGACTCAGTGTGGACCATCTTCTCTTTTTCCCATCAGTCACTATTTCACAGCACTGAATGAAACATTTGAAGCAGCTCTGAGACAAAAGCCCGTGCTGCTTTAAGGTCTGCTTGAAGACTAGAAACATGTTTATAATGTTCACTGAGGGAACACATCATTTTCTATCAGACTGATCTGGAGCCAGAGGAGTCGCCCCCTGCTGGCTGACAGACAGACTGCAGCTTTAAGGCTCTTGGACTGATGTGTTTGGATGGGGTCATCATGACGTTTTCAAGCAGGACCAGAGGCAGAGAGGGCAGAGTGACTTCTGCTGTTTTATTCAGAGTGTTTCCTTTATTACATCCAGACACAACGGAGGAGGAGATAAACAGGAAGGCTGTGCAGCTCCAGGGGGAAAACCCTCGAAAGCTGTGAAACACTAAAGTGCCGTCCTTCTCCTGACTCCACAGTGAAACACTACTGAAACAAGGCTTGTTTTTACCCCCACACCTGTCTGCATTCTGTGTCTTCCTGTTTGTTTCTGCCTTTATTCCCATGCAGATGCAGCATCGCCACATCGCTCTTTCTTTACACTGACAGCTCTCATTACTGTCCACATAGAAAAGACTCTACCTAGAGAACAGCACAGTGTTTTTGGCTTTAAGCAAGGAGGTAAACAGCGCCGTTGATCAGCGGCGTGGGGGAAAAAACACTTCCTGTCACATTTTAATTGGAGTGGTGAGATGAGGAATAGCGGTTTCTCCCACCGACATATTCAACCATCCATCATCGCCTCTTCATGGAGTGAACTTCAGCAAAAAACTTCATTTTCCTCCCCAGCGAAGGAGGAGAAATGCCATTATGATATGTTTTACTCCTCCTCCAGCAGCATCTCTCCTCCATCCTCTCCATGAATCTGTTTCCTCTCTCTCTTCCTGTCTCATTGTCACTCTGCATCCGGCTTCCTCTCATTCCTATTCTCTCTTTCAGCCACGGGGGGTTCAATTTTCATTATGAGATGAGATGTATTCAAAGTGGGAGGCAGGAGAAGATGGAGAGAAGGATGGATGGATGGATGGATGGATGGATGCACAGCTGCCTGGTCAGGAATCACCTGAGGCTGTGTTGCTGTTTTTCTACGCATATTTACTCAAAATTGGCATTCATGCCTGCGAGCAGTTTCATTATGTGTCCTGTATGTTTGCACTGAGGATATATCTGTGTGTGTTTGCCTGAAAGCATGTGTGACTTCCTCTCTGTGTACACACTCCTGACACACACACACAGTCGATCTATTCAGGCTATCTGAGAAAACACCTAAAGCATGAAGGTTCTTCTGATGTGTCGTCAAAATAAAATGATGCATTTCCACAGACAGCTCTTCACTGAGAAACAGAAAGTGAGTCTAATCCATATTTCAGTCACACTCCTGTAGTCTCTGTACAGCGACGCTGCTGATCGATGTGTCAGCAGGCACTCTCACACCTGTGCACACCTGGATCATCACTGAAACAAGAGCGAGTGAACGCTGGACAGATATGCCATGAAGAGTGCAGTCTAAGCTGACAAAAACACATCGGTTCTTCGCTTCAGGTGATTAGATGATGCCTAAAAACATAACAGAACACTACGCCTGGAGTGAATGAGTAATCAGCCTTCCTGGACCTTTCCAGGGCTTTCCAGGCCAGGTTTTGACTGACGGGCGGACATGACAGGCTGGCAGGCGCCTGACTGCAGAGAGACAGAAATCAATAAGAGGTCTACGGCTGCAACACAGCGACAGAGACGAGGGGCCGAGGCTTTATTCCACTGGATTACTGAGAGGTAGTGATGCTGCAAAGAGTGTGTGTGTGTGTGTGTGTGTGTGTGTGAGGGACAGATAAAGAAATAAAGTCAAACAGAAATGTGAGCAGAGCAGTGTTTGAGTTGATACTGTACACTGTGTGTGACTGATCCTTCCTGTTTGTTTGATTGCCTGACCGTGTGTGTGTGTGTGTGTGTGTGACAGTCATCTGCTCAGTAAATCAGTGTGTGATTTAACAGTGTGTCGTGATGCTGCGCTGTTAGCTCCATGCTTTTAATCATCTTGAGAGGAAGGTAGAGCGTCGTGTGAGATTAGTGCCGCCACCCCCTCACCTGATCCCTCAAACACTCTCATGCACTCCTTCTCTCAACCTCGCCCATAAAACAGGTCAATTCAATATTATCCCCTCACATACCCTCTGCCATGTTTCAGATAATTCAAGTGGAAATGAACGGCTGCTACCCTCGCAGCGCTCACAATACAGTCCAGCTTCAGGAAACTCTCTAGGATAATAAAGAGAGTTCAAAAACAGCATTTCTCAAGCTTTAATGAATCTTATAATAAAATAACTGTCCATCAGCATGCAGTGAAGACTTTATCAGTTTTTTACTTTAATCTGCTCTGTCACTGTGGAGGTGAAGGATCAGACACCAGTCATACTGAAGCCACTTCAGGACTGTTTTATCCTGTAAGTCTGAGTTTCCCTCCATGTCAGTCCTTTCTGCAGCATTGTGCAGCCACATTATACTCTATAAAATAGGCCACATAGACGGGCATTAATATGTGCAGGGGGATATTCAGCTTTACTTTCACCAAAACCACACTGTGTGCTCCAGCCGGCAGGAATCATTTTGCAGTGTTAGCGTTCCGCTCCACTGTGCAATCACATTACAAAGGTGTTCTCCATGAGACAGCCCACTTGGATAAGCATAAATCTACATAGCGGCACTTTTTTTTTTTTTTCTCTCAATACAAAAAGTGAAATAACAGCAATATGCTCCAACCTGCAGTCGTCACATTAAAGTGTCACCTCTTCAAAGCACTATGCAATCATATTACAAAGCCGTCCTCCATGAAACGCATAAATCTACAGAGACAGACTGAATCCTCAGGCCGAGGGGGAAGGAGAGCCCTGAATAAAATCCCGTGGCCTAACATTAATCTGCATAGAGCGCCGGTGTGAGGAGGTGAGTTGTGTCTAATATGTGCTGAACCTCCTGCAACAGAAGGAGCCGAGCAGAGCCTCGAATCAGGAAGAACGGCGGCGTGGAGACGCTCTGACCTGCTGAAGATGCCGGAAGAGAAACCTCCTCCTCTCCTCTGTGTCCTCGTTCCTCCCTCCTCTCCTCCTCTCCTCCTCCATGATCACTCTCTGTGCTCTGCTTCAGGTCTCTTTCATTCATTCATTCATTCATTCATTCTCTCTCCTTTCTTTCCTCTTTCCTCATCCTTTCTTTTTTCTCTTGCTTGTTCCACATCATTTCTGCTTCTCTTTCTTTATCATTCACCTATTTCGATTTCCATCTACCTGTTTTTCCCCTTTAACGGAGTTTGTTTTACATCTTTTATTATTTTTGTACCTTTCTGTTCTTTTTTCTACAAATCTGATGTCTTTTTGTACGTTGTCCTTTGCTTTTTTCTGTCTCTCATCTCTCCATCTTCCCTCTCCTCCTTAATCTTTTTTTCCTCTGTTGTTCTCTCCTCTTCTAAAATTGTTCAGTAAATTTCCACCAAACTTATCTTAGAGCCCAGAGGTGACTCTGACCATCACTAACCATCATTACCAGTAAGAGGTTTCCACTGGTGGTGAATCAGCTCAAAGTACAGGAGGGAAATAAAACACTATTTACTGCTTGCTGTGCAAAGTGAGAACCATGATCAGAACAAATCAATGCGCTTTAATCTCCAGCATGTCTGTTCAGCTCTTAGTCATTAACGGACTTGATTTTTTTTTTTTTTTATTGGAGGTCAGTTTCTGTCTGTTCCTGACAGAGAGAGCTCGTTCATTTCTTTGTGTTTAGATGATGTCAGAGTTACTGTGAGGAACCTTGGGCTGGTGATGAAGTTTGATGGTGACACCTCTGATCATGACCTCCATCAGGCTGTTTCTTCCAATATATAAGATCAATATGTGGCAGACTTTTCTGTTTCTTTAGGGAAATTATTCCACCATGGATTCCCAGTTTTTGGCTGATCCAACATGATCCAATTAGATAAAGTAGTGTGTGTTATTACACAAAAGTCCACAGTAATCTTTACTCATATTTGTATTTTTCTCATCATTTCCTGAGAATGCCTCAAGTCATCACTACAAATATTGTACTATGAGATGAAGATTGGCATCCCTTTCCTCTTTAACACGTCTGTGAACGTTTTATGCTTCAATTCTCCTCCTGCTACTGGAACATTCAAATGAGAAATTATTTCTTAGCTGGTGGCTACGTTATGCATCGCAGCAGCCTGGAAGCAGACGGCCTGCTGCCTGTTGTCTCCTGTAAAGCTGACAGAATAAGATCTTTAGTCTTTAGAGTAATCAGACACAAAGGGATCATATCTGCAGCACTGCAGAGGAGCTGATTTTTTGTTTTAATCTTCTTAAGACGTTTTGAACATCGGGACCTGCAGCACTGGCTCTGTATTTATTAAGGGAGACTCTGTTGCCAGGAAACAATGAAATTAGCTTCCTTAAACTTGTTCTGGCAGCATCGCCCAAAAACATCGCCCAGTGCATCACCTCTGCTGTGAGTGACCGTAAAATCCTGCAGCGCTGATTGCAGGATGAACCATACATAGTGTGTGTGTGTGTGTGTGTTGAGGGTTTTCTACCGTGGCGTCCTCTCTGCATGTAAATTAGGGCCACATAGACATTAGTAACGACTGACAGGAGCAGTGAAGGGCTCACTGTGCTATGAGCGTTAGCATGGAACGCTAACAAGCTAAATGGGCCAAAGTGCTGCACTGTAAACCACTCTATTTTATACTGGTGTGTATTTAATATCAGACTTTACCTCATAGTGTGTATTATACTGTACGTACTACACTATATTATCCTTTATTACAGTTTGCAGTGATTCTTCACTATACTGTGCTACATGCTGGACTATGCTGCATACTACACAATACTATACTGTACTACCACAATACACCACACTGCTGCACTGCACAGATTTACTCTCCTCTCTGCCTGACACTAGAGCATGAATGCAGTTCTTTATTGCAAAATACTGCAGTAAACGACATACCTAGTACTACTGTCATGTGATGCAGTACTGCAGCATCTCACTATATATTCCACTATACCATGAGAAGAATGAGGGTCACTGCTGTCTGTGTGCAGATCTGAAGATGCTTGCAGGGTTTGGAAAGACGTCAAAAAGACGTGAAGTGTCCGTGGGGCTTTGGGTTTGTCTCTTTCTGCAGAATGCTACCAGGACCCGAATGTAATTTTGGGTGAAGCTTTTGAACTGAGCAAAGGTTGTGCTGAGTCAGGATCTGTGGTAATATTAGCTCCCAGCTGCCGGCTACAGGAGCTGGTAGGTGACAACAGTACAGACATTTTACTACACAGTGGAGCCACAGTGGTCCAGTGTGTTCCAGTAAATGGTAAATTAACTTTATATATCTCCTGTAGAGCTTTATTAAACCATATTGTGTGTCTAACAGTGGACTCTGTCCTTCTGGTCATGTCTCACTACCAGTAGGGATTTGGTTCAACTTCACATTGAATGGACTTGTCCCACGTTAAAGCTAGCAAATATTAATATGCATACAATAGAAGAGACTTAAACATCAGCCATAGTTGAGTGTAAAAAGATGGAGGTTTTCTGACCAGCAGAGGGTTACACACAAGATAAAAAAGCCAAGATAAAAAGTGGAGCTGTGTGACGCCTGCATGAAGGAGAAAAGGCCTGATGCTTTCATGGAAACAGACCGGAAATATCTGCTGTTGTCATGCAGAACGTTTTCTTTTTTGTCACTAATGAGAAAAAATATCTGCGTCAACATGATGAATTAAGAAATATTGCTGATGTGTGAAAATTACTTTTTTTTTACTTAATTGCTCCTGTCACCAGATGTTCTGCAGTGATTTCTATTTTTGATAGACGTCCAACAAACATCAGAAACCAAGAAGACATTCTCAGTTTTCAGTGAGTTATTAACAAACACAAAACTTTGGTCAGGGAAGAAAAGAAGAAAAAAAATAAGAAAAAAAGGGAAAAAGAAAAGGAAAGTACCTTTCTTGTGAGTAGCTTCATTTTTGGAGCCTTTGGGGTCTAATAAAAAAAGATCAGAATTAAACACAGCATATTCTAACAACACGTTACCAACTACACGTTGTTTGTCCTCGTTAAGGAAAACAACCGCTTTGACTATCAAGGAGCGAACAAGACAGCAAGGCTCGATTATCTAAGGTGTCGCACTGCTGCCAACACTCAGCGGGGGTGAGTGTATGGCAGTGGGGGAGACTTAGGAGGGGTGGGGGGGCAACATACTGTGAAGGCAATAGCAGGAAGGAGGGATGCACCAATCTACTGCCATACTGCAGCGGGCAGGAGAGGAGAGGCGATGCACTGAGATGATGAGCAGGAGGAGGAGGAGGGTTGCAATGCAGTTCTGTCAAGAGGAGCTGAAGTCAGACTAGCAAAATGCACTAGAGGAGATGCAAGAGGCCAAAGAGAGAGAGGAGGAAGAGGAGGAGGAGGAGGAGGAGGAGAATGCAAAGACTACATGTCAAACTGGCTTCTTTTGGATCTTCCAGGAAATCACACTCGTCTTTTTGGGCAGCGAGTTGGATATAACAGAATGACCTCAACGACTGAACCGCTAACAAACTTCATTTTTTCCCTCCTCTCACAGCCACAGAGGTGGAGCGGTAACCTCATAGGGATGGATGAATGATCTCCAAAGATGAAATCACAGCTGTTAGTTTGAAGTCATTTGGCTGAAATGGAGCAAAATAACAAAATATTTTACTTCTATCCCACAAAAACATCAATCTTCATCCTCTTTCTAAACACCATATTATGAGTCATCCCACAGAGAGCGAACCTTCACTCTGTTGGTCTTTATGAAGGAAAAACGTCAAAGAAGTGGCTCATTGTTTCACAGTGACGAGGCTTTTTCCCCTGTTCATTCCCACAAAGCTGCTAAAAGACTGAAGTACAGCGCTTTATTAGATCCTTCCAGAAAGTTCAAGCAAGTACAGAAAGTTTGCTTTTGCTTCATTCTGTCCTCTCATTGGCTGATACTCAACCAGTCCCACAAGACTCCACCTGCCACCTAGACACCGTCTCTACTGTCCAGATGTCTCAATTATCTGGAGGGCCTATCCCAGCTGTCTCAGGGTGAAAGACAGGGTACACCCTGGACAAGTGTCCAGTTCATCACAGGACACATAGAGACAGACAACCACTCACACTCACATTCACACCTACGGTCAATTTAAATTAACCAGTTAACCTAATCCCCATGCATGTTTTTGGATGGTGGGAGGAAGCCGGAGTACCAGAGAGAACCCACACAGACATGAGGAGAACATGCAAACTCCACACAGAAAGACCCCGGGCCGGGAATCGAACCCAGTACCTTCTTGCTGTGAGGTGACAGTGCTAACCACTACACCACCGTGCTGCCCTCTCTCAAATATCATGAACTTAAAGTTGCTCATGTCCTAAAGGTCACTGTGACCTTCAGGTACTGATCACATCTGTGTGTTTGACAGCAAATTTCTTTGCAATTAATTTTCATCAACTTCCTCCTGTGACTTTAAAACTTTCAAACTTTAATGTGCTGCCACCACATGCAGAGGATCTTTCTGTTCCTTTCATAGCTCATATTTGGTGACTGATGTCCTCTTTTGCCTCTGAACCAACCGGCCCGGCCTGCTTTGCTGTACTTGACAGCTGCCATTGTGAAGGATGGCGACTACGCCGAGCAGAGGTCTGGGTGCTATATTGTAATCTGTCATTGTCAGCCTGAAAAAAGGGAAATAGCTGCTAAGGTAGATGGAAAGAATTCGTGGTGAGCATGAACTGTTGTAGACAGGTGACTTAAACTCTATAATCTGCTTGAATCCATGAAAGGCAGTTTTTCCAGGCAGAGCAGTCTCTCTGTGTCGGGGTTAAGCCCAGGCTTAGCCCTGCAGCCAGGCAGCCTGTCCAACATCTGAGCACCTGATTCTGGCATTAAAACCACAGCAGCTTTGGTTTGAGGCTTTGCTTTGCTGGCAGCGTGGCGCTCATAACGCCTGCTAATTACTAGCAGTGAGCTGAATCAATTCTCCTGTCTTTGCAGAACAAAACAAATAAAAACTTCCCTTTGTGTTGGAAAACAGAGGTATTTTTGTGAAATGAGTGCAGGGACAGTTCATAAATGTTTGCCGGACCCTCAGGTGGACACAGAGCCTGACTGTGTCACAGCTTTCCAGACTGCTGCAGGTAATTAGAGGTGTGATGGGATGCACAGGAGGACTGAATGGCCTTTTCTGAGGCAGTATCCTCCTCCTTATAAACGTATTAGCCATGGACCAGTGGACCACAGAGGAACTGTTCCTACCGCCTCCAGCTAAACACAGGCCACATTTTCACGATCTTTAGGTCACACAGAAACAATAATAGTATTTATAGCAAGCCATATGAGTGAAGAGATTCATCCATGTTGACTCACTGGACAGTGCTCTCATTATCAGTTCCATCCTTTCTCTTTTAGCTCCTCTCTTCATCGGCTCCTCTCCCCCACCCTCCTCTCCTCTTCAGTCCATCTTGAGTGCTCTCGTACGTTCGGCTGCCTTTTACCATTACCCTCTCCAATATTCCTCTCTTCACTGCCCTTGCTGTTCTGCCTCCTCCTGCTAGACGTACAGGCGTGATCAATATTTTTGTCATAACTCAGGATAGAGTCACCTCTGCGACGACATTAAAATTCCTCGCTCTGTGCAATATCGTCCCCATCCAAATTTCCTGGCTTGGAAAGGATAGGGCCATTACCTAGAATACTAAAAGAGCCACGAGACCTTCCTCTGGGCAAGGATGTCCCTTCACTCCAGCAGATTTCTGTGATTGCATCCTCGTAGAAAGTAGCTCTCAGAAAAAAATGAAATAAAGGGAGGAGGAGGAGGAGGGAGTGGATATTACAGTTTGCATCTCAGAGCTGCTTATTCATGTGTGCTGCAAGTGTTATACATAACTGAGCAATGCTGAAGCCCACTGGGAACTGTGTTAGCATCAGTATTGTGGCGCTAAGCTAGTGGAAACATGTTCTGTGTTTGCAGCGTGAGATCCTGGATTGCACTTTTTGCCATCTGCAGTTCTCTCCAATCTCCTGTCGTAAGCAAATCTCTCTGAGTCAGCGAGCCGTTTGCAAAGCTACCTTCCCTCCTTTCCTTCACCTCTCCATCTTTCTCCCCCCTCCCTCCATGACCCATCCATTCTTTTCCCCTGCAGCCATTCCTCCATCCCACGCTCATTACCTTATGCCCATTAATCCCATTAAGTAGCCATTAAACAAGTGCTGATATCACCAAATGAACGTCAAGCTCCGACAGCTAATAACTACACTCCCACCTCGGCACGCTCAACCCTGGCAATGAGAAAAGGAGGTGCAAGGAGAACGGGGGTGGGGGTAGTATAAGAGTAGTACAGAGCAGTAGTGTGTAGTAACAAGTACTCCAGCTGCAGAAAGAGATAGAGGAAAGAGAGGAGGAGAAAGGAGGAAGCCAAACATGTAAATATACTGCCGCACGTCGTATATTTACTGGTGTCATTCAGCTCAGAAGCAAAGTGACACAGTGGTGGTTCATTCTGATGTTTTTACACTGATCATCACTGGGATTTCAGAGCAGAGAGGAGGAGGAAGCTTTACCAAACCAACCGCAGGAGCTGCATGAAATAACAGAAGTGTGTCTGAAGGAGCAAACCCAGGCCACAGTGGAGCCACTCTACCCTGATGAACTCTGGATTTAAGGGTCTTTTCAGGCCGGCTCACTAGAAACCCGTTCAGGCTGAGTTTAGAACCAGAAGCTCGCTTTGTTGTCGTCGGCTTGAGTGATGAGGAAGGACAAGGTTATGGCGGAGGGGGAGAGGCGAGTCGCAGCTGTAGTCTGCACCATTCATCAAGTGTTCACACACAGAAAGCTTTCCCTCGCTCATCCTCACTCGTTCATCAGATTAGAAAGCCTCTTCCTGCTCCGTGAGCTGCTCAAAGCAGTCCAGTTTGTTTCATGGATCACTGGAGGAAGGACAGGCTAATGAGCTAATGAGCTGTCCTTTCATTCACACCAGAGGAAAAGTTTAAAGAAAAGACAATAAAACCAGCTTAGAAAGAGAGAGATGATGGAAGGACGGCAGCTGAAACAGAAGTGACAATAGAACAAATACTGCCATTTTTACAAATAAGGGAAGGACAGACAAATTAAAAATGACTGATAACTATAACGACTTGTTAAATGATGGAGGAAAGACTGATGGGAAAGGAAGAGAAGGTATAAAGCAGCTCCAAACACTGAGAGAGGATGAAAGAACAGAGCAAAGTTTAGTCAGCAGATGGAGGACAGAAGAAAGGAGTCAAAGAAGGAAAGAAAAGTAGGAGGAAAGGATAAAAGAAAGAGAAAGCGGGAAGAGAGAGAAGAGAGTGAAAGAAGGGATGAAGTCATGGATTATAAATGGTTTGTCCTGAATGTGTCTGCAGTGTTTGCTCTCCTCTCTCTGCAGTGGAGGAACCTGCTAAACCAATCAGAAGCTCTTCTGCCTCCCGGTCATGATCAGTGTAATTTCCTTCATGCTGCAGCACATCTCTTCCCTCCCCGACCTCCATCCAAATCTAGAGGGCTGCTGATAACTTTGATGAGGCGTAGGTGGTTCATTCGGTGTGAACAGGTCCAGTCCAGTCTGAGAGTGTTTGTCTGTGACGACGGCATGTCATTTACCCTGAAAGCAACATATTCTCCCTCCCATCTCACCAAAAATCATCTCTATGACACGGAGCTACGCTTCAGGCTACGATAGGAGTTCTCTTATATGCATAATAAACTAAAACACAATCATGTACATTTAGGAAAAGACTCTCACTGGACTGTAAAAAAAATAAGTGAAAGCTGAAGGTGAAAGTCACCACATGTCTGATGATGAAGGGAGTTTCCTGTTTGTTGGGAGTTGGAGTGAAAATGATAATAAAGTTTCTTTAATTTCAAAAAACAAATGAGAAGTTTTCTACCCAGCTGGTGAAATAACTGGTGAGCACTAGTTAGTGAATGTTTATGCACCACCATAATCTGTGACATCTGACTCTATTATATTTTTATTATGTTATATTTATCAGTTTAATTACAGCCTGTTTGCACTGAAATACCAACAAAGGTCAAACTAGGGTCCTAAAGAGGATTCTGTGTGGAAAAAAAATATTCATATACAATATAATATTAAACCATAAAATCTCTCTTTTTAATATTCCCTCAATCTCATTATTGAGATGAGTTTGCCTCTAAATGTTAATTTTTTGTGTATTTTTTGTTCCTTGTCCACCTCAGAGTTCATGAAGCAGCAGAGGTGTCGATACAGTGGAGTATTTAAAAAAACAAGAAAAAGAAACTGCATGAATGAGCGAGTCAGAGAGCTCAACTGTCGACCTGACAGCCATGACAGAGTCTGCAGACGGCAGGTTACATAAGAGAAGTGCTCATCCTCCTCAGAGTGTACATCTTCACCACACATTAACCCCCTAAAGACGTCTAAATACAACAGCATGTCTGACACCATCAACTTGAATTCTTTTAGGCGTTTGGGGTTGAAACTTTCAAAGCTGCCTGACGTCAGCTGGATGACTGTCTTTAGCATCTGCATGTCGAACACAGAGCCAGAGAGCACTTTCGTCTGCATTAAACTACTTTATGACATCACATTAGAAGAATGGAAAAAACATAAAAGCCATAAATTCTAGTAAGTGTTGCGTCGGCCTGTTTAAATCCTGATTTGTAAAAGGTCAGTGCGGCACTATCTGCAGAGTGTTTCCAACCAGAGCTGAGGAGAAATCAAATGAAAACAACCGAACAACCTGTTGGCATGTCAGCTTTAAGAAAAGAAAAGCCCCTCCACCCCTCCCAGTCCACTTCCAGAGATCACCATATCATGGGTTATGCCATTATGGGCTCAGCACAAAAAAAGAGAAAAAGCTCCATGGCAGCATTCATAAACATAAGCTGTGGTTCACTGCTGCACATTCTAGCAGTCTGCTTCCCTGTGTGTTCAGAGGACAAAACATTAGGACGCCTGCTCCAAAGAGGATTCACTAAGAAGACACAGCTCGTCCCTCCAGGTTTTATCAGCTCCAATAGTTGAGGTTCACTGTCCTCTGTGACGTCAGACCTCCTCTGTGGGTCCAAAACCAGACCAGCAGTGTTTGAAATATGACCACCTCCGTTCAAAAATCTGAAATTTGTCATTTTAAGTTCAGTCCACTGGTACAATTCAAGATCCAAATTTGTGATTCTGTGTTTTTCACACTGATCTGATTTTAATAAAACTTGGAGGGAAAATGTATGAACCACTTCCTACTGACTGGACCGACGGTCACATCTGGAACAATTTAAAATAGATTAATAGTTTACTCTCCAGAAGTGTCAGGAAGGACACCTGCAGGCTATGCATGAATGTAAAATAAGATCCTCTGGATTAGATGAGAGATTGAAACAGGAAGATGGAATATCAGGAAGGGTACTAATATTTTGTCCAATCAGAACACACAAATGACCTGCTGAGCTGAATATACAGCAACAGAAATTACTCACATCCATCCTGAAAACTAACATATGTCAGTACTTAACATGCAACAAGGCTCAGGTGTAATAATCAGTTAATGTTGAAAATGAAAAGGTGAAACTGAGGCTGAAATGTGCCTTTTGTTATATTTTTCATATGGGTTTGCCCAGTTTTCTAAATAAAACACACTCATGTTCCTAGTTTAATATAGAAACCTCTGACATGTGTCTCTATGGGGTTTCCATTCAGGGAGAGGGCACTAAATATCAGATTAACCATCATGTTGAGCAGCAGACTGGCTCATTACCTTGACCACCAACACAAGCACTCAGGATACACAGTGGACACCAAGGAATGTAGCCAACTCATGACAGGTGGAAACCCTGACGGCTCTGGATTTAGTCACATTAGGGCTCAAAGTGCAGGGACAGGGTTTGGCAAAAAAAAAAAAAAAATAGAAAAATAAAGAGATAAAATGGGGTTTGGGGATCTGCCTCCTGACATAGACTTATTCTATATTCAGCATGTTGAGCAATGGGCAGAGTTACCTTTGACGACCACTGCAAAAAGCAAATGGAAGACATGGACAGATTGAGACAGTGAGCTGATTAAACACAAAGACTTTCAGTGACATCTCTGT
Organism: Synanceia verrucosa; assembly: GCA_029721515.1. Lineage (NCBI taxonomy): Eukaryota > Metazoa > Chordata > Actinopteri > Perciformes > Synanceiidae > Synanceia > Synanceia verrucosa. The sequence goes on from CM056553.1 coordinate 609,753, forward strand.
GCAAACTTTTCATGAATACAAACCTTTCTTTCTTGCCGATAACTTTGACTAAACCCTTAAAGAGGCATTTAGAGAGGTCATGAAATGCAGAACCACTTTACTAGAATCAGAATATTGTTTGGCTACATTCCCGTCTTATCCGGCTGAGTCTTGGTGACAGCTCCTACCTTTAAAGTTCGGTCGAATTCTGGCGTCGTAACCCGAAACTTTGCCCATGAGTTTGTCCAGGAACTCGGAGGGCGGCATCGGGGAGGCAGCTTTCCTCGCCGCAGCTTCTTTCGACGCCGCCAGGCTGAAAAGACAGAGAAGTAAATTTGGTTAGGGAAAGAGTGATGTATGCGACGCTGCGATGGGATGGTAATGAGAAAGAGAACTTTGGATTGTAGTCATAATACAACCTTTGTATGAGTCGTTAAGTTTCACGTGCAAAGCAATTTATCATCTCCAAGCATAGCCTGAGAGTGATACAAGCAGCCAGGAGAGATCAGGGTCAAAGGTCACAGTAGACTGATTATATAAAGTGTCTAACTACAGGACTGACCTTAACACAACCTCAGTTCACCTTAAAGACTAAGATGAGATCAGAGTGATGAACCAAAGAAGGAAAAAACCCAGCATATGATAACCAACCACTAACTACTATAACTAAACATTCATACATCCACTGATCAACCAAAACACAAACTAACACCTAAAACTAACACCTACTGTCCTTCATCGCTACTGAATTATCATATTATATTATTATGTGAGAATTTTGTGTTGAGTCTCTCTTTGTTCCTGCTCTCAGCGATATTCATTTATCATCATTTACGTTTATTTAATTAAAAGGTGAACAATTAAAATTGAACTGGCACTGTCTGTGCATTAGTGGTTATTACACACACACACACACACACACACACACAGTTATTTAAACTAATGCTCTAATTCACTCAAACTGCTCTGTGTCCACATTGATTTTACAATAAACAGTCGACTCCTTTAAACCTTCTTCACCTTGTTAAGCCTGTATGCTCTCTGCATGAAGTCCCATCCTCAGTGTACCGCTTTAACAGTCAATAACACACACACACACACACACACACTGCTGACCAGTGACTGTGAAAGAACTGACCACACACACTAATGAATAAAATGAAGAACCTTGAATAAAATAAATTCTTAACATTAAGTGAAACTTAATTCAAACCCACCTTAAAGGAAAGGAGCAGATGGAGCAGGGTCATGCTCACTGGGTTTTACAAAATTAAAGTATTATCCAATATTTATGTGATTTATGTGAATTTTCACTTTCAAAACAAAACTCCTGTCCTGAATTTGAAAAACCATCCTCACACACACTGCCTCTGACTCTTTATGATTGTCTAATTTTTCCAAAAAAGAGCCTCAAAATCTAAATTCTTCTTATTCCCCCTCAGATTCCTCACTAATGAATTATTTTATGGAACAAATATTTTAAAGCATGTCTTCTCGTGTGTTATGATTCACTAATGAAACAGTGATTTGCAGTTATCTATCTGCTCTCATGAACATGTTAAAAGTCTCTGGATTTGAGATGAGATTCTTCGGAGGCTGAGCTGGATGGACAGTGAGCTGATCCTGAGCTGAGGACCGCTCTGACCTCACAGTGGAGCCGCTTCTACTTCAGTTTGTGTTTGATTGCATCATTTCCTGCTGCGCCTGGAGGAAGAGCTCGGACAGTAGTGAGATCTGAGCCATAAATAATCTGCTGCCTCACAATGAAGAACAGGAAGAACTTTCTAGGGTCTCAGCATTCATCACATGCTGGTTCCTATCATCAGTGTTAAAAACTGTTGCACACTTTGGTTTGCTTCATTATTTCCACAGAAACAGAATTTAACTTGAATTCATTGTGTTTCCTGAACCTTGTTTCAAAAAGATAAACTAGTTTTAAGCATCACATGCTGCAGAATTATTGCTCCACTCTCAAATGGATTTTTGTGAAATATGAAATATTCTAGATTTCTTGTGCATCATTATAAAATATTCTGTGTAAATATTTTCTTAATTTAAATATCATAGTTTAGAGTTTGAGTGGAAACGTCAAAAAGTGAAAAGACTGTTATTATTATTATTGATATGCCAGTACATTTTCATTCTTACATTATGGACAAACAGTGTGTCAGTTTATTTTGCATACTCATTCACTTTGCTGATCAAAATCTGCTTTGAACATTCAAGTCTAAACACGACTCATAAAGATAAATATGTGTGAAAAATTGATTCAAAGCCTAATAGGATTTTTTCCTGACATAAATGTTTTATTTTGAGTGTGAACTTTGAAGGAGTGAAGAGGAAGTTCCTGTCTGTGTTTATGAGCAATAATTCATTTGGGTGCAGGAACATTTTCACTTTGCAGCACTCAGTCAGTCTGAGCGTCAGACATCCTGCTATCAATGATTGAAAACACACAATATGTAATATTTCAACACAAACTGTGCTGCTTTTTACCGTCATGTTACACTGAGAACAACAATAATCACTGCGGTAGGGGAGGAGCGCATCGATGCATTAATCTCTCATAAATTAAAATGACAGGCCATGCAGCCGATCACGCTTAAATTCTCACCTTCTAAGTGTAAAACCGCCAAGCGTGACTTTCAGTATGGTAAATGGTGACACGCAGCGTGATAAATAGCTCCATTAGTGATTCACAAACACGCAGTGCAGTCGGCGCTGTCGCTTTATCAGGAGCTGCTGATCAGAATCACGGTTATGGAGTGGAGAGGCCGTGATCAGCAAACAGAGGAAAACGGGACAAAGCCTCCATGATGCATTTCATGTACACAACAAACACACACTAGCAGATATCACACCGGTTTCTGCACACAGCGACCGTCCACACAACTCCTCAACAGTGGAAAACATGGAAAAACAAATCATGCAGGGCACCAAGGAGACGGGGATGGGGAGTGTGTGCACACACACACAATGACCAGACTGATAACGACGTAACGATCATCAGTGAGGTGATTGATGTTGTTGTTTCCATACAGAACATGAATATCTCTGCTGTTTCTGCCTCTTTTTAATCATAATGATGATCATGAGGACAACAAGCTAAATGCTGCAGAATCTCAAAATACCACAGAATACACCTGACCTGAAGCTGAATCATTCTTAGTAAACAAAAAAAAAACAAATATTGCTGCATCTTTGTGGAGCTTTTCAGCCTCTTTCAGCTTCAGAGTCAAATAAATAAAAGACACTGTTTGTGTCCTTTAAGCAGACATCAACGTTAAGTCAACCAATTATCTGTCTGCACTGAAGTAGAGCCTCTGCCCTAGTTCTCAAGCATTTCCTAAACCTAAGCATGTTGTTTTGGAGGAGCATGAACAGGCAGGTTCAGACAACACAACCATGTAAGTTCAGGAACAAGAAGCGGTGCATGGGTTTATTGTGAAACGTGGCATAGAATCGATGATGATCGAATCCTCGTGTTTGTTGGATCCATCCATCAACCTTCCTGCCTTTTCACTCTTTAACCTCGTCACCACTGAGCGCTGGATGGGTTTCCTTTTACACCAGCAGCCGTGACGGCTCTGACTGAAACTGACTGATTGCTGGTGCTGCTGTGTAACTATGGAGCTATCTGCTAACGTGTTAGCTGAGTGGAACAAAGAGTCAGGGACAAAAACAGCGCTGGTGACATTTATACTATTATTAATATGGACATGAACGTGTTAGTAGCTGGAACAACCTTTCAGTGTTTAAGTCAATCTGACTTCTTTGTTAAAGAACAAACAGACTAACATGAACACTGTGAACACGCTCAAACAAGCGAACACCAATAAATAACTGACGCTGTGAAAAAAGTCACCTAATTGATCATTTTTGCCCTGACTGAATAAATGATGGCTCACACTGTGTCCTCAGCTGACAGACGAGGCCGCTGCTCTAAAGTGATGACGGTGATGCTAATGATGCTTAATGTTCATAAATCACAGCACTCATAATTATGTTATAACCACGGTGACTGATGGTGTTGACGATCAGGCTGAAATACTTAAGTGAACTAATTCTACATCATAAGATCATAAATCAAATAATAACGTCGTAGTTTTGATCAATCTTACAGAGATGGCTGCATGTTGATTTGTTAACCCTGCAGCTCATTTCCTTTCATCATGAAGAAATATCAATGTTTATTTTGTTACACTGAAATTATTTGGAGGCACAGAGATGAATCTATCATGTTACGTCTTGGCGTCATTAAACCTTATTGTACGAAGGTTTCTGACTCTGCAGCCTCAGTTCAGAAACTGGATGTTGATGGAGACATGCTTTGGGCCAATCAGGACCAGGATACATCAAGTTTCTGTAACATTTGTGGCCTTTCAGAGTCGGACATTTTGACCTTTAGTTGCTGAACTCCCGTATGGGAACAGGATCATTTTTGAAATGCCAGAGCACAGAGGCAACATTCGTCACACCTCAAAGGTTGATCAAAGTCGAGCCAGAGGCGTCGACACGTCACACCTGAGAGAAGAAAAACCCTGAGATGGATCGATTAAGGTTAATAAAAATGATTTATGACGTTTCAGTTCAGAGTTTTAAAATTGAAAAAAAAAAAAAAATCTTCTTTAATCTCAGAAACAAACTCAATCGTGTCCTTTCAACATTCACCAGAAGAGAGATCAGTCAAATAAAGGTTAGAGGTCACCAAAATACTAAAACACTAAACACTAAAAACAGTTCTGCTTTCATTCAGGACGTGGTATTTGAAAAATACTTGAAATCTGAGGCCAAAATAAGAAGAAAACACACTAGTTATATTTTTAGGAGACTCCTGTGTGTCATCAGCAGACTTCCCTCCAGCTGTCCTTGTTGTGGTGACAGAAGGTCAAATGTCTGCCGGCCAGCGCTGCACTTTATGTCGTCCCTCCTCAAAAATAAAAACCAAAATAGTTTTTTAAATTTCCTCCATCATGATCTGATCTTTGACACTCAGCATAAAAATCTGAATCTGATCAGATAATAAACTGCTCTGGTCCTGGTTTACCCTAACTTCCAGACTTAATGCCAGAGACTAAACTCACTTTAATGACAGTCTTTTCCTAAACCTAACCAAGCAGCTTTTGCATAGTTAAACCCAGAAAAATGAGGTGAATCTGTGCTGGATCTTGCACTTTATAACTTCTTGCACCTTATTAGCAGTAACTTCTGACATGTCCAGAAGTGATGCTGGAGGAAAACGAACACAGCAGCTTTTTGTGAAGGTGTGTTACAAAGAGCAACCCTTACATTCATCTTAAATAGCTTTTTAGCTAATTTTCATGCATTAAAATCCTGAGGAGCACGACTGAGTTACCTGTGAAAGTGATCGCTGAGAGGAAATCAATAAGTGACTGGTTTTGATGACTGTCTGTTAAACATTTCTCACTAATTGCTGCGTCCCTGAGGTCACACTGGGACTCATCACAGCGACTGAAGTGAGTGGGTGATAACAGCACTGTTGTCAATAGGTTATCAGAGCCGAACAACCTCAGGTGTCCCTGGAGAATCAGCGTGGACGTCTCAAAGATCAGATAATGGACCTGTCCCAAAACTGCAGCGCTCACAGGCTCTCAGTCGACAGCGATCAATGAGAACACATCAGGATTTTGAGGATCATCACACTTCATCCAATTCTTTTCTTTGCCACGGCAAATTAGGTGGATCAGAGATTATCTCGGCACCAATAATTCCCGCTGCGACGTGACCAATCTGAGCTTAATCCTCTTTATGACGATGACAAGTGGGAGCGAGATGGGATCAAGCTCTCGCCAAAAAGAGACGATTTCATTTGTTTGGGCCACAAATATGATACAATAAAGCATGAGACCCATGGGAAATGGCTTCAAATTAGCTCTGGACAAACACTGCTGGGCTGATGACGGTGCAATCAGATTAGTCACAGACTGGGATTACACCAGTGTAGCATGGGACAACACGTCGGGCTGAATTACCCCGACACTGCGAGTCTTTTCGAGGAGGCTCCTCAACCTCTAAGTGTTGAAGGACCCCGGGGCCTCACTGTTGAACTCCTTCTTGACCTGACCTCTGCCTCCATGCTTTGCATTTACATGCACACTCTTTTCAGATGCTCCACCGATACTGATATGTGCATTAAATTATAAACTGCTCTTTCCTATCGCTCAGAAAATAGTGCAAATAAAAGCAGGAAAGACATAGAAACAGTTGAGCAGCTCCAGTCCAGACTATAGCTAGCATAGCAAATTATTTATATATATGAGCATAATTTTAAATTAAAAAAAAAAAAAAATCACATTAACTGACTGAAGCTTCAAGGTCACCAAAGATGACTGAGTCATCTCCATGACAACAGTGCTTAACGAGCACCTGGCAGCGTCTCCTCATGGATCATGTTTTAATCAAAGTTAGGTTGTTTTTGTAAAAGTCAGAAATGTCCAGCGGTACGAGTCATCACACGTCCAAAAAAAAAAAAAAAAAAAAATCAGTCAAAACTATGTCACTGTGTGACTTTGAGTCTCCACTGTTTGACCCTCCATCCACCCTGACCTCCACCTAAGTGAGTTATACATGAATTACGGTACGTTTACTCCTGTAAATGTCTGTGAAGTGCAATGAGTGAGCAGCAGCTTTCTGAACAGCTGAACCCACAGTGACTCTTCTGTCGAGTGAACTTTAGAGAGTTAATGAACTTAGTTACACACAGGTCAAATTTAAGTTACCAAACAGATCATTTCTGCTTCTAATCTGTCTAATAATGCAACAGGTCATGAGATTATAAACCCTGTCATCCCACAGTTTGAAACCATCCAAACATTTCCACCAATGTTTGGTGCTTTTAAAGCCCTACTGCAGAATAAACCGTTTAAAGGAATATCCCACTTCCCACTGTAGCCAGACTATATATGAGATAAGAAAGCAGTGGAAGTTTGAAGTCAGAAACAACAACAACAACAACACCAACAGACCAATGCAGGCACAGTGAAAACGTCTCACCTGTAGAGACAGAGCGTCTCCAGCTGTGGAAATAAAAATATCATCATCTTACAGAGGTCCAGCTTCACTGCAGAGACGAGCTCAGGTGTGGCTAATGACACTAACGAGGACTCAGCAGCAGCAACAGGTAGCTTTTCCTGTCAAGCTGTCTGCTGTTTGACAAACTGAGGAAGCATTTAAAACTGTTTAGTGTTAGCTTCTGTTAGCGTGATGCAACACTGCATAAAACATATTTTACATAATGGGCTAGTTTACAATGTGATATGAGTTTTCAGCTGTGTTATGAGGAACAGAGATTACATTAACTCTTTGAGTGCCATAGACGTATTTATACGTCAAAGTGTTTTTTCAGCAGCAGACACAAGAGTGCACTCTCACACAGCCTGTGAGTAATACTGGGGCTTCTGGGAGATGTAGTCAGTGCATAAAGAGACAGTATACACCACAGAGATCAAAACAGGAAGTGGAGACGATCGAGATTAGAGAGCAAAACAAACAGAATGTGGAGAAAAAGTGGTGATTTTGGTGAAAGTGTCCTCTACTCTACCTCTGATAAAACATGAATGGAACAAGGTAAAAACAAACATTTTTTTCATGATGAAATAGAGAGTCTCTTCTTTCATTTCAGCTATTCAGTGTTTTCAGAGACATAGTACAAAATATTCTGTGGGTCTAGAAATATGACTGAAAATGGACAAAAACACTGGAACAAGACACTTCCTGTTTTAAAGAACGACTGGCACTGAAAGAGTTCAAGAGGAGCTCAAAGGTGTTGGTGTGGATAGTCTTAGTCCTCAGTCGGGTTGCAAAACCTCCAAAATAACTTAGTTAATCCTAAAACTACATAATGATGTGAGGTGAATTTCCCCTCATTAGTAATTTACCTGCTACAGAAGCGTTTTCTCATTTTGTGCTGCTTGTGTTGTTTCAAACATGTTTTTCAGCTGGGCTCTTCCTCTCTGGGCTTTCAGTCACTGTCGACACACACCCTTTAACAGTCTGGAATGAGGCCAGTGTGGACTGAAGTGTTTCACAATCAACAGTGGAAAGCCGTCCAACACTTTTCCATCTGCTTTCGTTGATAATCCCCCCCTCTGCGTCCTGTTCTCTGGGTTTCCCTGATCAAAGTTGGGATTTGCTTTAATTATTTCAGATCAATGCTGGCCGTGGCGACTTTGGAGAGCCAATGCTGAGGCAGCGAAGAAGAAGAAAACAGCTGAGTCGTCCTGTGCCAGTGTCTAATATGCACAGAGCAAAAGAGAGCGAGGTGTGGGCTAATGCAAGGCTCCGATCATTAGCCCTAAGCGTTCCTCATTATGTTCCTAAAGCCTCTGAAGACCTGGATCCCCTAATTGATCTCATCCTGGCATTTAGTAACACTCAGAAAAGCAAAGGGCTGCTCGCTTCCCTGGCACTAACAGATAGGCTGCCTCGCTCGCCCAGCAAACGCTCGCTCATCACTGCAAATGAAAAGAGCCGACGCTCTGATGGCTGAGCTGCGTCACACACTCCACTGCTCCAGCAGCACCAGGAAAGGTCATCTCCACGTTCACAAGTCAAACTGTGCTGTGATGTGTCTTCAAGTCCTTCATGAAGAGTCTGCAGAGCAGATCAGGGACACATCTGTCCTCACATCAACCACAGAAACTCATGGTAACGGGTTATTGAAATTAACCAACAAAGGAACTGACTTGAAATGTACCAAAAAGTGAGCCATGAGCTACACTATTAACTCTTTCATTGCTGTGTACAGTTAGCCGTGAAATCACTACCAGGCTGTGGAGGATACACAAACTGAGAGGCTCTTCAGCACAGGAAGTGTTAACATGATCTCAAAGGATGTTTGGTTTGTCACATGAACACATTTTAAACTCTCTACCTGTCATTTATCTCCATTCCTGACTCATCACATATGGATGCACGTTTGTGGTTAAATTAGGTTTAGGACCCTTTCTGGCTCTCTGGACTGACTCAGTAGTTAAACAGATTAATAACCACATCACTTATGTGCTTCATGCAGCTGCTGTGCAGGTTTGGTGTTGAACATGTCGAGGAAAAGAAGAAACAGGGTGGAGGATTTGGTGCTTGACTCCGTTTGGAGCTGCTGTGTTAAAAATGCATGTAGTCATGATGCTGTGAGGCACTCTGGACACTTTCCACCAACTGTTATAACTTTCATGTGATATTAAAGCTTCTAAAATTAAAAAAAAAAGCTTTCAGGGCAAGTTTGGAAATGAAACTCAAAGTCTATTTTTAAATTCTCAAATTTGCACACTTTCAGTGCTGAAGGGCTGCATGTCGCTCAGAGATGATTCCATATCTGAAACTAATGAAATCATTTCATACCATCTGTAAGTACATACATCACGTGTCTCCACATAAGTCCCACTGAACTTAAACAGGAGTGCATTATTTCAAATAATAAAATGCTGAAATCTGACAGATATGTTTCTTGCATGATGTGTGTAGAAGTGTTCAACACTGACCTGATTCTCATATAAAACAAGCTTCAAAGCAGAAACGGTAACCGTGGATAAACAGGAGGATCATGGAGATGACTGTCACTGAAACTAGAGAACAACTGATCAGAGGTCACCCCTCTGTCTTCTGCTGCTGTCCAGCGTCACTTTAACCACAGAAATGTCCTGAAACATCCAAACATTTCCAGGAATTCACCTTCTGTGAAAGCACTGAGGGCACATTGATAATATACTCTGTTATTTATGGAGCAAATCTGTCTCTGTCTGCCGATCAATAATGTATTATATCATACATCACGTTTTGGAAATGAACCTGCCCAGAAATTAATTATTGTAGAGATGGTAGCAAACGCCACCAATGGTTTTTCATTAGAGGACCTGGGAGATTGATCACAGAGAAAAAAAATACATGTGTTATGATTTGTTATGATGGGAGAAGTGAGTGAAAAATATGGTCTGGGTACCTGCAGAACAAATGAAGCAGCCTGAGGGCAGGCTCATAAATAAGACGCTGGCTTTAATTTGGCTGAAGCAGGAGTGTTTGAGGAGTGTATGCTAAGTGACGCTCAGTCCTGCAGCACCATGAAGACCACATCAGGTCCACAGACCCTGGTCTGGGTCTGATCTCTGACCTCTGAGCCTCCTCTTCATCCCCTGAAGATTTCTTACAGATTTACTTATAGTTCACATATTTATTTTAGTCACCTGAACTGAGTGGTCTCTTTGCCCTAAACAGAACTGTCTCTGTTTCAGGGTTTATGAATGTCTTCATGCACAGAAAAGCTAATTAAACGCCTTCTCATGGGATCACGTTGATCAGGTAAATCCCAACAGTCCTCTGTCTTCTTGTTATTTACGACTCTCACATTATTCTGGAGAAACAGAAAATGATTTTTCCTGTTTGCCAGGAAAACAAGAATCCTGGATTTACTTGATATCTGAATGAAATCACTGTAAATATCAAATAATCTCCTGAATGTAGTAAATATGTTTTATTGTGCAGCAGAAAGGACGACCAGCACTGGGACCTCACATTCATTATTGAGAACGTATCACAAAGCATCCACTGACTGTTTGTGGTTTATCTGTTTTCTAACTGTCCAGTCCAGTCTGGAGCTCTCAGGTCTTCAGATCTGGGACTCGAGTGTGACTCGACTTACATTAACTCTGATATAGTTTAAAGAAGCAGCAGAGCTCCATGTCTCCTCTGTGAAAGAAAAGATTGTTTTCCTCATTTTTTACACTCAGCTTTGACCTTGCTCTTCACAAAAACAACCCAGAAGAGACACTTTTATTTTCAGCTCACGACACGGTTGAAGGAAAACAGAGACAAGGGTGCAACGTGAGCGTAAATACTGAGGACAGCCAACACTGAGTCACAACACTTCTCCAGATAATGAATGCCACGACTGGAAACATCACACCCAAGAGAAATATCACTCTAGGTAACATGACAGCGTAGTAAGTCATTCTGTCTGACTGTCTACCTGGAGGCTAACCTTTCATTTAATGAACAAACTGCAGCGTCTTTAAGTTTAAAAAGTCCTTTTCTCTCCAGGTTCAGGATAAGGACTTTTATTTAATATCAAGGCCCAACAGTGCGTGACGTCCAGCTGCCTTTACTTGAAATAATTTAGAAAAGCAGACCAATGACCTTCTCTAAAAAGGCAAATTTCACCATCAATTTATTTCATGAACCGGTGGAGTTGGATTTAATTCCCCCTGTGATGTGATGAAAGTGCATGTGTGTCCAGCGGTGAGCACAAGGCCAGCTCAAGGTCACCTTCCAGCAGCCGACAGGTGAACATTGGCTCTGCTAATAGAAACTACACATTACATGGTCCCTATGGACTGTGCATACATTTCCCCCCTGAATGATTACTTTGTGGTGTTGCACATAAAGACCTGCGTCCATATGTTAATATGAACCGCTCACTGTTTCCACTTGAGAGAATAAAGAATTTTATTGAATATGAAAATCCATAGAGGGAAAGGTCACTCTGTGCACATGCTGCTGCATGCCTGTGAGCACAGAGACGATGTGTACGAGCACCCAGAAATGAGAGCGGTGATCAATCTGCGTTACCACAGGGAGGCGGATGTGATCTAAAGAGGAGAGGGACGTTTGTTTCTCCAGAGGAGCTGAGCTTGTGGAAATCTGGAGAAGATGCTCTATTTGTTGTGGTTGCACTGCGACCTCGACCATGCCTCGGCCACTCGTAAATCCAGCCCAGATTTCCTTGGAGAATAATTTGTGCCCAACTGTACATGGACTCCAGTTTTAGCATAAACCTCTTTTATTACATGCACACATAAACTGAAACATCTGGAAAGATCCACACAAACATCCTCCCCAAAGCTTCCTGAGCTAACTTCAAAAATTCTGCTGTTCTAACAACAACTTCCTGCCCGACAGAAAAGCAATACAGCAGAGATGTCAATGTCTGTTCAGGGCTCTGTCCGTCATCTTGACTGACTGATTGGTATTCCCTGATGGTCATGGCTTGTGCACTGGCATTCTCTAAACGCAACGCTGGCCGCTTTGATTAATCATTCCTGCCTGAGCGGTCGATAAGAAGCGGACGATGTGCTGGAGAGCTGAGGAGGCCGTTCACCTCCGGTCTGCTGCTGCACCACACGAAACACTACTGGACTATTCTACACAGAAACACAGCCAGTGAACGTATCATCACTGACACAGTATGTTTCCTGTTTATTCAGCTGGTCAGCCATGAAGCTAATCCTTCTTTAGCTCACAACCACAGTCTGGTGTCCAAAACGAACTCCTAGTTCATCAACTCACTATTCCTTAAAGATGCACTGTGATTTATATGACCATCAGAGGCAAAGCATGCTTTGTAGAATAAGATACGATGCTAGTAATATAAAATATATATATAATGCATGTGCTATGGACCAGTGGTCACCAACTTAAAGACGTGACCAACACAAGGCATCTCCTTTCCTGGGATTCTCCTGGAAACAAGAGCAGGAAGTGTTCCCTTTGAATTAGCAGTAATTTAACACATTAGACAGTCTGAATGAGGACAGATCACCTTTCAACTGAAAATATCTCTCTCCTTATCGACACTAAATCCCCAGAGACTAGTGTTTCACCTGTTTTAACATATTTAATTCAAAAAGTGAATTCACTTGATTAAAACAACTTTAGTAAGTAGTTTAGAAGTTTAAATGTTAACCATGGAAACTCTGTCAACTTCTCAACAGAAACTCTTACATTCCAACCTGAACACGAGTTTAAAGGTTTAGTTGAGATGAACATTGTCCTGCAGCTCCAATCTAAATTCTAAATTCTCAGCTCTTCTGCCTGTTTGATGAATAATGGGAGCAGGGGCAGACAGGGATATGTGCAAGCATTAAAAGTGTATTCATCAGGTCTGGACCCAACCATTGACAGGCTAATCAATGTTTAGTAATAAGCTGAATGTTGAATGAGGTGTGGGGGGTCTGGGTCAGGACGGAAGGGAAAGAGATATCAATTAAGCAGGGAGCTGTGGAGTCCAGGCCCGAGGAGCTGAGACGGCAATATCCCGACTGTGGTTCATTAACTAAACAGTGTGTGCTGAATGCAAAACTCCTGCAGCCCCCTCCAACACCCCCCACCCCGTCTGTAAACGGTCGCCTTATTCAATGGAAATGAGCGAGTCGCTGCAGCAGGTAGGAAAACGCCTGATAGTTCACATAATAAAATACCTCCGAGGCCGTGCAGGGAAACAACATCCACGCACGTGATGCAATGAAGCGAAACGTGTCGGGTGCCTGCAGGTAGCGAATGCAAAACAGCACAAAGCACATTACCAAATGATATTATGAAAAATTTGCATACAATATGCATTCAGTGTAAATTAGGAGAAACTGGGTAAAGCCCCAGTTTGCTGTTTGCTCCCAATATGGAAAATACTCATTTTGTTTTTTAAACGTCTGGAGGCTTCAGTGCACTGCTAAAAGTTACCTTTCCTTCAGTATTTCTGTTCCTACATTTCTTGTGGAGATAGTGCACTTTTACTTCACTAAATGCATCATTTTCCATATAACCCTCACCAGGGTAAGTTCTGTACCTTCCTATTGTTATCCAAGTAATATATAAAAGATCTTTCATCACCTAAAGCATGACATCTTTATTTATTTATTCATTCATTTCAAGTGTCTTCAAACCTCCTTTTAAGACTTACAGCACCTTTATCCTTACAGATTTAACAAAAAGGTTAACATTGATGCAGCAGCACAGATATTGTGACCATTAATCTCGATGCACCACACACCTCCAGCTTTAGAGCATTAAAATGCCACTGACGTGTTGCTGTGTCAGTAATAATGATCCAGTAATAAAATACATGTTCTAATATAACTGTTCTGCACGAGGACTTGTACTTTAATACTTTAAATGTCACGTCTTTATAAAATGAATAATTCACATGCTGCTTGAACTCAGTGAGCTCAACAAATCCCAAACCTGCTGCTGTTATTCACCATCCCAGGAGAGCAGTTTAACGCCTGTGAAGGGCACTGACATCTGATGCTTTTTCACTCTTTATTAAATGCATTCACCTTGTTGATGATGCATTCAGCGTCCCATGGTGGCCTGAAGCCAAACGTCCCCTCCACTGATCTATCTGCACACAGTCCTCTGCTGGTGCAGATGCATTTGAAAGCAACCTTGAAGGAGACACCATATTCATTTCCAGGTTCATTTACTTGAATTCTGGGTTTCTTCTAGAACATTTTTGCATGCTTCATTGTTCAAAAACATATTTTTATATATCTCTTTGTTTCAAATACTCTATTTTAGTGCCTGTCTCTTTAAGACCCCCTTCCAAAACAGCTCTATAAAAGTCTAAGGTATGAGCTGAGGGTGATGTTTTTTAATGAGCCTGCATGTCACAGACGACGTAGAAATGACTGGGTGGTCCTTTTCACACTTTGGGTATTTGGCGATCTAATGCTCCTACCAGCCCACAGAGTATGAAGTTTTTCCTGACACTGACTTTGTCACTGAATACTTTGATGTGATGTCTGCTGTCATTATGCTAACATGTTTCAAAACTGGCTGAAAGAAATAAGTCCCTTTGGGTTGAGCTTGAACACTGAGATCAATGACAGCATTGATGTGCACCACATGCAACAACCATCTGACTCCATCCAACGCTCAACACAAAACCATCAGTTCTGTCCAGTCAGAAGCACCAGCTGATGCAAAATGCAGCCACGTTTCCCTCGTTTGTCACAGACCCAATCATCGCTGCAACGTCACCTTTCAGCCAACGTCCCCCTCCAGCGTCCAATTACACGTCGGCGTTATCATTTGCTCCGCCTACTGCTGCAGAGCTAACATGGGGTTTGGTTGCTAGGGGGTTCTGCATGTAGCGTGGAGGAGGACCCTGATGAATAGGCAACTTTGGAGGCAGTGGGGATGAGTAAATGTTGCTCCCAGCAGGACGGTGTGCTGCAGATGACCTCGAATCATGAGAACAGCAGGAGGGAAAGTATGCAACACATCTCTGAAATGATGAGCAGCAACCAAACAACAACATGTTTCTCCTGAAAATAAATAAACACATGTTTGACTGATCTGTTGTTTTAGCTCACAACCACTGCAGCAGCACAACAAATCCACAGTGAATGGAGAACTGGTAATGAAGTGAAACCTCATGAGACACTGTGAATCAGATAAACGCTGAAACTTTTCTAGCTTGTGGAGCAGCTTCAGGTGTGAATAAAGACTCATACAGACACCTGAACATCTTCTCACCCTGCATGCCCGTTGACTCTCTGGAGCAGCTCATCCTGACCACTAGTGGTCGCTGTTTGCGCCTCACTCTGTCCTGCCTGCGTTCAATGCGACTTAATGCAATTCCGTGCAAACATGAGCAATAAGGCACGCGAGCAGAAAGCAACTTTCACAGGACTCCTCCTGGATCCCTGCCTCCCTCTTCACCTCTTCCTCTCATTTCCATCCACGTCCCAAACCACAGCAAAGCAATAAAAATGCAAATTTCAGCGTTATCAAAACCCAAAGAAATCACATCCACACCATGTCAGTCCATTTCATGCTCCTGCTTACCTGAAAAACACTACCGTTTCCCACAAATAGATCCCCAGCGCGTTTAGTCGGCACATTTTGGCCAGTCTCATTTTGTTTGGGGGGGTGGGGGGTGAAGGTGCTGCTGGAGGAGGGGGGGCTCACTCTCTGGAGAGGATGAATCCCCCTCCAGAAAAATAAAAAATACAAAATCCTTCAGTGGTGGAAAAGGAGGAGGAAGAGGAGGAGAGGGGAGGGGGGGTTGTGGTTCTGGTTTATGACCTCCAAGGTGAGCCGACAAAAGCTCCGCTGTCTGGATTTCAGATCCCGGAGTCGCCGGTGCCGAGCCGCGGGATGCTCATGACCTCAGCGGCCATGGAAGCATGCCGGAGAGAAACCCACAAGATCCAACCCGAAACAGTGTTCAGGACCACGGAGAGAGGCAGAGACACCGGCGGGTCTGCGTCCAGGTTCTGACAAGGAGGAGGGAGGGGGTATCCGCTCACAGGCTGCTGCTAATTGACACACAATTACACCAAATTACTCTCAAGTCCAGTCTGTGCGGTCCACAGCGGCTACAGGGGAGACGAGGCATATTCCTTCAGAGGCGGAGAAAAGAATCACGGACTGCTGAGTCTCACTGTCTCCAGACTGTCCTCAGACTGTCCCCAGACTGTCCCCGGAGGTCTGGTAAACTGTGCCTGTGTCTTATATTCCCTGATGCCAGTAGTTTGGTCTCACAGGCAGCCGGAGCGTCGCTCTGGATCCGTGCGTCCTGCTGCTGCTGCCAGAGGAGAGGAGAGCTCTGCTGCTCCTCTTCCTCTTCTCCCTCTCCTTCTTCTTCACCTCCTCCTGCTGCTGCTGCTTCTTTCTCTTCTCCTCGTAAGTGTCTCCCTGGGGTGAGTAGTAGTAGCAGTAGTAGTGGTAGTAGTAGTACTTGGCGCTGAGGCAGCCCGGCTCAGCTACTCCCATTGTCTGGTGGTCAAACTGCTGCGCTCCGCATCCGCTCCCATCCGGGCTCCGCTTCCCTCAGAAATACGATGAAAACCAAATCAATCCCCTCTGCAGAAGTGACACTGTGATGACCTGATGTGGACCCTCATCCATGGCACGAGACAGCCTGTGACAATGCCCGCGCACACACACGCGCAGGTGGAGCAGGGACAGGACGCCAGCCTCGGTGCGCTCCGACTCTGGCTTTTCTTGCTGCAGTCATTTAGCAAACTCCAAAAAACGCACCTCACGGCGGGCAGACACGCCCACAGCACGCCGTGATTGGCCAGCGCGGTCCTGAGGCCCGCCTCTGATTGGTCAGCAGTGGTGTCACTACCTGGACACTCTGCTCTTTACGCATAGACAAAGGGAAAACCTCTGGAATAAGAAGTTATTATAGAGTTTAGAAGGGCATATATCATCAGACATCCAGTATCATGGTGTTAAAGAGAGATCATGGAGAGATGCTCATTCCACACTGAGAGGAATGAGAGTGATGAAATAAAGAGAAAAACTCTGAAATGGAATTAAACTAAAACACTCCTGTTACATTTTTTGTTTAGTGTGTTTCAAATGTGTGTTTTTAATCCTGATTAAATGCTGTTTAGTGATGAAACAAAGTCTTAAGAAACTTTACAGGATGGTTCCCAAGAACTGTCAAGTTGTTGGTGCCATTTTCACGAGTTAAGAGATGTGACGCTGCTTTAGTCTTCATCATGTGAGTCAATCAAAGTCATGATGACAAAGAGTGGACATGGACATGTGTGTCCTTCTACAGCTGGAAGAACCACAGAGACAGGTTTGAGCTGCATGACAACAGAACAGTAACAGTCCTACTACTGTACCTCCACCCCCTCCTCAATTCATCCAAACACACTTTTCATACACTGATGTCCACCCACCAACACTGTAGACAGGACTAAACTTTACAGTTTGAGTGTGAAGGTGTGGAGCTCACAGAGGACACAGGAAGTAGCTTCAGGTGGATCTGCAGTGCTGCTGCTGTGATTCCATCATCTCTAGTCTGATAATATCTTCCTGGAGATAGTTCTTCATCTGTGTGAAGAGAAATCTACTTCTTCTACTTGAGATTCAGACCTCTTTCTGCTGTACCGTACAACATGCTGGACGATAAAGATGACAAACAGTAAACTCACACATTTGACATGTAGAGCGCTAACATGATGCTAACGTGAAGCTAACCTGATGCTAACATGATGCTATCATTCTGCTAACGTGAAGCTAATGTGATGCTAACGTGATACCACTTCTGCAGCATCATTCCTGGACCCACTGGCCCTGCTGAACTCCTGACGGAAAAAATAAATGAGGACATGTTGTCTTAAAGAGCATGACTCAGAGATTAATATTCAGCATCATTTGGACAATCACCATGAGATGACGTTATTATGATGGTTTGAATTCCTTTTGTTCAAATGAATCCTACAGAAAGTTGAATTTCTAGTTTTATTTTAGTATTTCAGGCTCTTGTAAATTCAGATTTATTTACAATCTTTCCTCCAAAATCTGCAAAAATGTGAGCTGTGCAATATGAGGTTCCTTTATTTCTTATTTTTGTCAGAGGACATAACGGAAACAGAAAACCAAGCAGCTCTCCAGCAGAACAATCTTCTTTTTATAATTCAGTGAGCAAAGTGGGAAGAGCAAAGGAAGCGTGATGAATATTTAAACCATTACACAGCCATTATAGCTCTTTATGTAAATACACAGTAAAGTGCTGCCGTGTTATTTATAGCTGCAGCAGCCTGTAATTGGCTTCAGCGGTTGTTGGAGTGGGTCGACCCACCCGGCTGACCAGCTGTGAGGCTGGAAGGTGATGGTTCAAATCCCTGATGGGAAAGTGAATTTCACTTTACTGAGTTTGTTGTCGAAGCCTCAGGCTGCTTCAGTGAAATGAAATGTTAAACTGCTGCGAACACTTAACGACGCTCATTCACACACAGTCCAGCAGTGTTCACTTTATTAACTTTACGAACTTTTCTTTAACGTTACAATTACCATACATGTGTGAAAATGTGCTGCTGGCCAACTTGTTTTCCACCAGCGTTTCTCAATCACCAAACTGGCTGTTTGTCTGTAAATGGAGTCCATCGATGTGTTCATTGAGCGGCTCAGAGCGTCGTTGCAGGATCCCATCTGCCTGTGAGTGTTTTTAATGTGATGCTTTATAGATGCCATTTTCCCCACAATGCATCTCTCCTGGATCGGTTATGGAGACGTTGTATTTATGCATCTGTTTGTGTTCAAATGGATGAACTAATGCATAAAGTCAAACTTTAGTTTGTTAGAAATAAAAAGCCAGTTCACACAGCGTGTTTCTCTGCTGTCTGCTCAGGAGGATCATCTCCTCTCCACACAGGCAGCCCTTCATCAGTTTCACTGCTCAGTGAGCTGCTGCAAGGCAAGCAGACGGTCCGAGTAAAGACGATGTTCAGCAGCAGGCCTGCAGGACCGATCAATAGCTCCAGTCTCCTAATGAAAGCAGTGCCTTAGCAACATTTATCTATTACTAAAGGTCATCATGTCCACTCTCACAGTCTTCAGAGGAACACTTGAGGAGAGGCCTGAACTTGAGCATTTTTCATATCAGGGCAGATAATCGATGGCTGCTATAGGAGGCAGTGCTGTAACAGTCAGTGTCACAGGAAGAGGGGCTGATATCTGAAATGGATCTGACACGGCGAGACGATATACCCACAGCAGGAAGTAAGAGTGTACGCAGCAGCTGGAGCTTCCTCCTCACCTCTCTCTCATCGCCACAGGTGTTTTCACTTCCTGTGGCTGGTTAGACCTGCTGAAGCTAAGCTAAGGAGGACTGTGCGCTAAGAGGCTTTCTGTCACAGCAGACATTTGGACACGTCACAGCAGGAAAAGCACAGGTGTGAATAATTAAAGTAAGGATGTGCATGCTGGTCACTGCTTACAGGGACGCTTGACTAGAGCAGAGGCATTTTAAAGCGATTAGCAACACCTGTGCTTCACTTTCTAGTCTGAAAAAGACCCAGAAGAATGAGACTTAAGTTCTCCCAAACAGGATCAACACAAAGTGGAAAAGAAGAGAGAGAGAATTCAGTCATGAACAGTCTGCAGTCTGAGTGGAGGACAGGTGAGGACATCTGTGTGGACATCAGGTGGGTGAAGTCCTTCAGGTCTCTGTGGAGACTGTTTGAAGATGTCCACTGATAACGTAGTAAATCTTAAAAATACTGCAGTACTACCGCCTGCCGTCCTGGCTTTAGCTATTGACTTCCTGTCAGAGATCGTTAAAATCTTTAAAATCTCACAGAGACATAATTGCTTGTGTTTTTCTTCATTTCAAATGACAGTGGGGTTTGACATTTGCTTCTATGACCTACTTGTGTTGAGCCAATTAGCAATGCCACTTTGGCTGAGTCTGTGACTGGAAGAGGGAATAAAAACGACAAGACGATGCAACTAAGAATAGATTTAGGAAGGGCAGCATGCAACGAGTCACACTGCGGTTCCCAGCTCATTTATTAGTGTGTGTGTGTGTGTGTGTGTGTGTGTGTTTTAATGGTCTTACACACCAGAGTTTTGTTGGTCAAACACGAGCATGTTGTGAGCCGCTCGTTGTTTCTCTTGTTGTGTTTTTCTTGTTTTCTCCTCACACTCTGACAGTCTGAGCTGCTTTTGTTTCTGTTTTTATTCCACTAACAAGCGTTGACTTTAAATTAGCATCACCTCTAATTCATCAGCTGATTGTTCAGAGGAGAGAACTGCCCTAAAATTGAGCCTTAATAAGAGCCATTGTTGTGTTGTGGATGCTATTTTTCATGTCAGCAGAAATAGTTTCAGTGCATTAAAACGTCAGATAATAAAGACGATACAACAGTTTGTTTTCAGTTCCTCAGTGTGAGGCGCTTTTCTTCCAGCCTGTTGTCATGACACCATATTAACCTCTGACAGGCTGTTAAAGACCAGCTGCTTTATAATTTAGACAGTCCAACATCACAGACCACAACTACTTTGGAAACATGAGCACACTGAGAAGTCCTCACCAACTTACAGTGAGTGTCCAGTGTCTTTGTCAGACACTTCAGCATGACCTGATGGAGAGAGAGTAAATCCTGCTGTGTTTTAGGCTTTAGGTACAATAAATTTATGCAAATTACTTTCATTCCAGAGACAGACAGAAGAAATTTCTGCCCGGTTTTCAGTGTTTTTAACTTGGAGTTTATTTTATTTGGTGTAATAACATTGATCAAGCTTTATCAACTAAAAGTAAAAACTGAAGCTGAATTTCCTGACTAATAAAACTCACTGGTGCGTCACATTTTCAAAGATGACACCCTTTGTATCCATCAAACAGTTAATTGCCTACATGTCTGACTGGTAATATTTCCCATAGAATCTGACACCAGACAGCAGGTCCAGCAGACTGTGGAGGCTCTTCACCTCTGCACAGATCATGGTGGATGCATGAGATGCTGCAGCGCTGGAGGCTCCATCTATCACAGGAATACTTCAGGCTTTCATCAGTCTCCTGCAGGACGTCTCCAGTGGATCATGTCCTTCCCCAGTTCTCTGCTTCCTCCTCACTTTATTTTTTCCTCGGTCTTTATTTCTCCACACAGACTTGAGGAACTTTAATCAGACAGCAGCGTCAAAACCGAACAAACCTGCTTATCTTAAGCTTGATCATTATGTTAGTTACATTAGTGTGACATTAATGTGTGACCATAAGCCATGATGAGGTTGTTTACTCTCTCTACATCACTGAAAATAGATGATTAAAACACATCAAAACAAATAGATCTTGCAGTGTTTCTTTCTCAGATATTTATTATTTTTCCTTAACAAGATAACAAAGCTCATATTTCCCCCTCCCCCCAACACACACACACACACACACACTGGCATCATCCAGCCTCAACCTTGAGTTATGGCGTGGCCGCCACTGGCAATCACATTAAGAGGCACATTTCTTCATACTCACACAGGACCACGGTGAGCAATCTGCTTAATTTGTTCTGTTAGACTCTCTCTCTTTATTCTCTACTCTATCTCTCTCTCAGTCTCTTCTTCTCTATGTCCATCACCACATCTCTCTCCTTGTCTTTATCTTTTTGTCCCTCGGTCCCACCTGTCCTTGAGACGGCCGGCTGCTTTTGTCCTCGGTTGCTTGAAACGTGAGATAACCAGAATAATCTGCAGCTACCTGGACTTTGCTCAGGTGTTCAGCTGCTGTACTTCACAGTGAAGACGAGTTCACACCTGAGCTTCACTGTCAAGAACAAGAAGACACTTCATCGTTTTGATAGTTAAATGTGGTCAGATAAAACTAATCAGGATCTTTACAGTCATCAGAGGCAGAAGAAAGAATTTTGAGTTGAAAATTTGTTCAGTGAGCAGATTTTTGCAAAGACGATGATGATGAAGTCTGAACGGCTTAAAAAGTTGAATGGACGGTGACATGAAGGAAAAGATTAAAGGTAGAAAGCAGCATTTAGTCTCCTCATTTTCCCTTCATGTTTGTTAAAATAATCTGTTGCTTTATGTTGGATATCCAGGATGAGAAAATGATTCGGAGTAGGTTTACAAAATAAGAGAAAATCTTGCAGGAATTATACAATTATTGACAGAGATCACAACTAAAAAAGAGAATTTAACAACAGACCAAGTGTTCTCAGTTTCATACCTTTACAATGTGTAATGTTAAGCTTTTTTTCGTCTGTCATTGAATTACAAGTGTGACAGAAATCTTCCACACTGAGCTGCAGGTCGTGAAGCTGCTAATTACTGACGAGCTGCTGCTGCTACAAACCACTGTGATCCCTCTCTCTTCACATCTGTCCTCATGTTTGCTGTCTCTGTCCTCATGTTTGCTGTCTCTGTCCACTCAGCAGAGGTCAGACCAGCAGACACATAGCAGGGTATTTTGATAGTCACAACAATAACTAAAGTGTTGAAGGAATTACAGTTTTTTTAGGTGTGTTTGTGTTTCAGGACCAGACTGGAATATCAGCTCAGACGTTGACTTTGATATAAGTCAGAACAGTAAAACTATAACGGCTTGGTTTTTTTTTTTTGGCAGTAACATTTATGTTTTTGCTACAAATGGATGAAAAGCATCAGCAAGAAGAAAAAGACTTCAGCAGGTAAAGTTTGTGTCCTGTGTGTTCAGAACATTTCTTTGTTGTTTGATTCTTTCCTAAACCTAACTATAGTGGTCAGGGTTTTTCCTGCGTTCAAATTTGCGTGGCGGCCGCCTCCAGCTATTTTTGTACCACCCCTAGCCAGAGCGATTGATACTGCTCAACACAGCTCCAGCTGTGTTGATTGAGCGATTGATGTCCCTCTGCGGCAGCTACGTATTTTAACTGCAGTTGCAGCGTTGCGCCACTATTGAGGCGCTATATTAACAACAGTGCACCCGAAAGACCTGAAGCAACTACCGAAGAAGAAACAGATCGAATCGTGTTTTTCCCAGTTTTTTTCCGCTAACTAACTAACACGATTCGACAATCAGCTGGAGCTGTGTTGATTGAGCGATTGATACTGCTCAACACAGCTGGAGCTGTGTTGAGCAGTATCAATCGCTCTGGCTAGGGGTGGTACAAAAATAGCTGGAGGCGGCCGCCACGCAAATTTGAACGCAGGAAAAACCCTGGTGGTGTACCTAAACCTAAAGTGAGGCCTAGGCTAATGCTGATGTTTTTCATGATAAATCTGTGATATCAGACAAGTTGTGATGAGAAGACGTTAGTCTGGAGCACAAAGTGATGTCCAAACAGTTCTGCAGTCAGACCTATCTGAATAAATAATGTGACTGACACAATGTGAGGTTGATTTTCCATGTACAACAAATAATCCTGTCATAGTGAGGAGGCTCCTCAGCTCCTTCATCAGGCTCCACTGGTTCCACCTGTGTTCCTCCTCAGCTGCTGCTAATCAACCAGGCTGAGAAGTTCCTCACTTCAGGCTGCTCTTTAGGCTGCACAGGGTCCACACCTTCAGTCGGCTCTCTGCGCTTCATTTTTAATAACGGTGTGTTTGAGTGAACGTGGTCAGAGTGAAGAGAAAGACAGTTTAGTTTTCAATCTTTCTCCTTCAGGACCTCAGGTTTTTTTTCTGTCATTCTGACAGACTCAGTGAGACTGTTCTGGTCCTGCAGAAAAACTTTAAAACAACAACAAAAGAAATTCATAACTCACAATGTAATTTTGTTTTTTTTATCAGCTCTTATTCAGATATATTTCCAAAATTACAGCTGTGTTTGTGGATATAAGTAACTGGAGCAGCTTCCGCTTGAAAGAAAAATATAATTTCAGTAAATAAACTGAAAAAAGCTGCAGGTAGTGAAGCTGCTAATTACTGACGAGCTGCTGCTGCTAGAAACCACTGTGATCCCTCTCTCTTTACATCTGTCCTCATGTTTGCTGTCTCTGTCCACTCAGCAGAGGTCAGACCAGCAGACTAGATCACATCTGTCCACTGAGTCCATGTCCTTTAAATGCTGACAACATGACTGAGGTCCAACAGGAGCAGCAGCTAAACAGTGACAGTCTAAAGAACGTGATGTGAACAGAGCAAACAGGGAGTTAATGGCTTTAACGGTGCAGGATCACCAGATTACAAACTCCATGGCAGCATGGTTTACTGTGTCTGAGCTTTAAAATAAAAATGAAATTCAAAACATGTCAGTGTTGAAAGGGGTAATGTACATTACTTGGAGATAAGTCTCATCTTTGATATTCCCTTCACTACCATCTTTTTCCAAAGAGACACCTTTACCACAGTCACATGTTTCATGTTCATGTCTTGGACATTATAAAAAAAGACTCTGTGACCTTTACTGTGGTGCTCCCAACCTTTCAGAGCAGCTGACCCACTTTAATTTTTTCTACTCTTAAAAGAAAAAAGGAAAAAAAAAAATCCCTCAGAGCTCACATCTTCTTCCTCACTTCAGGTTAAAGGAAGGCAGGCGACCGTACGCAGCGCCGAACTCAGCAGGAAACCATCCGTTCACGACATCAGTCAAAATCTCCATTGAGATTAATACGAACGGGTCGCTCCACTTTATTCCTGAGGAGAAAAATGCAGTTGTCAGTCGACCTAATTGCACTCTCATGGTGCATGAGGGCCTGCTGAGTTATTGAGAGCTTCACCAGGAAAATCATGATCGACGAGCAGCAGGAGGGAGGGAGGAGAGGAGAGAGGGATGGAGGATGGAGGAGAGGAGAGGGAGGAGAGGAGAGGGAGGAGAGGAGAGAGGGATGGAGGAGAGGAGAGAGGCGGAGGGAGGAGAGGAGAGACGGATGAAGGATGGAGGAGAGAAGAGAGGGAGGAGAGGAGAGAGAGATGAGGAGAGGAGGGGGGAGGGAGGAGAGGAGAGATGGATAAGGAGGAGAGAAGGATGGAGGAGAGGAGAGAGGGATGGAGGAGCAGAGAGGGAGGAGCAGAGCAACATCTGCGTACATGTTTGTTAGCTTTACTGCTCTTTGATTGGTTAGATTAAGGCATATAAACACTGGTTTAAGATATCAACCTAATCTCCTTCACATCATTTTTTTTCCATTTGAATGACTTTGCGTTTTGCAGGGATGATGCAGCATATCAGAGAATACGAAAAGCTTTGTGAGAACATTTGTATGCATGTGAGTTCTGTAGTAAATGCTGCAGCCTGCAGGGACCACTAGCAGGGCTTTAGGTTTCTTTCAAGACTTGCTGGTTCAGTTTAGAACTGATCCTGTCAGATTCAGTGTGCGCTTGCTGAGTTCAAGAGTCAAACTTGAACTGTTTGAATAATTTAGTAAAGCAGGAATCAAATCCAAGATGCTGCATGAAAAGCTGCCGCCCTGCTCAGTGAGCTGAAGGTACAGGTGATCATGTGAGCGTCACACACATGTAGCTGCACTGCTCACTCCATCAGAGCTCAACAGGACTTTAATTTTTGTGAATTCATGCTGACAAACACCAGACATGTTGTGCACAAGTATCGACTTGTGTGTGTTGAGGTTTGCATGTGACAGTGAGCTGTTGTCAGGGTGTAAATGAATGGATGTGAAGGGCTTCTGGAAAAACATCTCTTCCTCTGAGCAAAGCAGCGTCACATCGCAGTCAGTCCACACTACAAGGCATGAAATGACACGTCAAAAGCAAGAATGTTTTCATTTCAATCATTATATCATTCATAGATCATTTGGCAAAGCTGCCAGATTCTGAGTAGTGACTCAGCACAGTCAGTGCACAAAGACCATGAGGTAGAGCTGAACTTAAGACT
This sequence comes from Synanceia verrucosa, assembly GCA_029721515.1. Classification (NCBI taxonomy): domain Eukaryota; kingdom Metazoa; phylum Chordata; class Actinopteri; order Perciformes; family Synanceiidae; genus Synanceia; species Synanceia verrucosa. The sequence continues at coordinate 635,524 of CM056553.1, forward strand.
TCTCATGGCTTCTCTTGGCCTTGCTCAGGATCAGTCATTAATGCATATTGTGCTAATTTTCAGGTTAAGGTGTGTTTCAGCGGAGCAGTGTTGCTAGGCAACAGCTTGGGTCCATGTTGACTTCCTGTCAGCTGTAACAGGAAGTAAAGTGGGAACCTTTAGAGCGTTTAAAACTGTGAAATGGTCTTCATATTGTAGATTAGTGATTAGTTTAGATCCTTTCACAGTGTCTATACAGCACTTAAGCCCACTTTATCACATAGAATACATTCTGTATGATAATACACAATTCTCACTATGTGGAACCTTTTATCACCCGTGCGCCTTTCTTTGATCCGTGAACGTTTGACCAGATTAGCAGAGCAGCGACCTGATGGCGCTCTAACAGAGGTCAGGTCACTGAACCATCTGCTTCCAGGTGCAAAGATCACGTTTATGCAGCAAAGTAATAAGTAGGGATGAGCTTTAATTCTACCAGGGAGATATCAGCTATCAAACACACCACTAAACACACACAGACATGTATATTACATAAATACAGCCAAGCTTGGTCATAATTAAGCACATACGGATGTACACACACACACACACACACATTGTACACACACACACACACACACACATATATATATATATATATATATATATATATATATATAAATATAAATAAACAGAACACACACGTGTGTCTTGCAGAGCAGGTAATTCCCACGGCGTCCTGAGCCAGAACACAAGATGACCTCTAATTTTAAAATCCAACTCGCCACGTTAGACAGCATGAATAATGTAAGAGGCTGGTCTGCTTGTTTTATTGCCAGGAGGAGGATGCAGTTACATTTCCCTCAGGTGCTCAAGTGCTGTAGCGTAAAGGAGGAGAAGAAGGGGGCGAAAAGGAGAAACTAAACTCATTTTGGGATTAGATAGCAGAGGTGTGGTGGCTGTCTGGGGACCAGATGTGAATGCTGTTCTGTAATTGTGTGGCTGTTTTCTTGCTTACATATCGCAGGACTGCAGGGCAAAGTTATGGCTCAGCTCGATAAGGAGTTAATTAAAAGAGATGGAAAGATTTTATTGTGTCCTTCACAGCTTTAAATGTTTCAGTGCTTGTTTGGAACACAGCGATAATGATGTTTGGCCTTTTAAGTCATCATCTGATTTAAAAAAAAAAGTTTCCTCATTGAGATTCACACTTAAAATAATACTTGTTCTGTGGAAATACTTCTTTGTTTGTGCAATAAATGTGTCAAAATGTGTTTCTTTTGTCAAAGCTAACACACATTATTCATGAGTGAATTCAATTAAACACATGGTCTAAATTGTGAATTCAGTTGTTTGGTATTTGCACTCTGTTTTGCACATATTGACAAACTATTGTAAAAATGAAATGCTGCATTGTGCCACATCTCATAGGAATCAAAAAAAATCTAATATAAATTCATACAAAACTGAGCACCACAACTCAAAGTGAATGAAGTAAAAAAAGCAGAAAAACATGAATATCAAATCCAATCTGAGCATGAAATAAACATCATTTCTAAGAAACAGACTTGACTGAACAGGTTGATGGCTGCTTTCATGAGAGGAGTTTAAGGGTCATTTAAGGGATAAAGCTGACCTGAACATTATACGGAAAAAACAAAGTGAAATCTCTGATGGAGCCAGTTACTGATAAACATGATGTAGATACAGAGACGCTCCACCATGTTGAAAGGACAGATGAAGTTTGTTCCTGCTGGAGAGATTTCTGGAACTTCCTGCTCCGAGCCAAGAAAAGAACAAACATACGTATAAAATGTGAACGTTGAGCACATTTAAACTTGTCTAAAGTATGCACCAGGTTTCAAAGCGTCATCATAAATCTCTGGGATTTTTCATCATTCTGAACCTTCAGTCATTTTCATTTTCATCCATACCTTCCTGTGATGGGTTCTGTGTTGTCTTGTTGTTAGCATCGTTGGGGAGACATGATGTTCTCTCTGTTGGTCGTATGATGGTCTGGTCTTCTGTCCAGGGTGAACCCCACCTTCAGCCAGTGTGAGCTGGGATCAGCTCCACACCCCAAAGACCCTGAATACAGCAGTGCTTACCAGAGGACGAATGAGTGAACGTCAACAATGCCCGTCAAAAACAAACAAACAACACACACACATTATGTTTGTGTTTTTCTGGTTTTGTTTCAATTCGCAAAGTTGCATTTCTGCACTTGTGGAACAAATAATGGGAGGATTAATTCATCTTTAAAACTGTGACCATAATCCAGGAGTTTAACAGGAATAACAGGAAAATACAGCAAATAATGATACTTCAGCCATGGAAAACCTCTCAAATTAATGTTTTACTGTTTTTTTAAAGGAAGAAAACAATATGAATGTCATCCTCTGGAACATAACTGAAAGTATTTTAATCTGTGGCTGGATAATAATGACAAATGACAGAGCAATGTAAGATGAACTTTGACCTTGTCAGAGTCAGAGCGGCTGCCTGTGCACACCAACTTTATGCTGCAGGGTTGCATGCAATCCTGCAAACACGAAGCCGGTCAATGTTACTCACAGGATGCAAATTTAGAGCAAATGGCATACATGAGTCACATGAGGGAAAAAATACATATATACTGTATACATACATGTATGTATGTATGTAGAATTGATGAAAATAAGGGCCACGTTGTTCAACAACAAATCACACAACCCATGCTGAATGATCAAAGTCTAATTTATGCATTTATTGATTTAATCACAACATCCAAAATACATCTTTGCTGAAATCTGATTATTGAAAAGTACAAACTCATGTGCACTCATTTCAACTAGAGGAGAAACTGTCAAAGATTTTACAAGGAGAGACTCATTTGTATCATTCATTGTTGCAGATTTTAAAAGCGTAAACAGTCGATGAGCCTTGACAATAAAGCCTGAAATGTGGACCTGACCTATGTGGATAAGTGAGAGTATAAAGAATAAAGTGAGAGAATAAAGTTTCAGGTCAACTTCCTGCAGATTTCCAGGTATGTGGAGCAGACAGTGACACAGCTGTCTGTTTGATTGACGTCTACTTATAAAACAATCCAGCTTCATCCTGGTTCACCACAGGGAAAAAAAAAGAGTAACGGAGGAGAAATATTGATTGTTGCTGTCTCCAGTTCTCTCATTATCTCTGCTGCATTTTTTTTCTCTGAGACTGATCCAAATGTGCAGCAGTGTGGAAGAACGTCCCTGAAAACCAGGGAGACCACAAAAGATGCTGTTAGACAACATGAGATCAGCCAAGATATGGTTTTTCCAGTATGGCCCTTTAGATTGTGCAGATAAATCATTTTGTGCAGCTGCTTTTTTGTCTTGGCATGGTAGAAAATCTGCAGCCTTGATGTAAGGATAAAAGATTGCTTTATTTTTTTAAACTCAGAGCTGATCTACAGTAGCATCTGAAGGTGACACCAGCGCTCCGAGTGACACTCCAATAGTTTGAAGTGTGTCCAGTTTGTGAGTGCATCCTGCACCACAACATGCTGGTGTAATCTGAAAGAGCACTGATCTCACTGATAAACAATTTGAGCCTTTTTTACCTGCTATTTGATAGGACTTTCCTTCAGTACATTAGTTGTAAAAGAAGGAAATGTTTTTCACCACAGATTGATCCTGGATCACTTGATTCAAACAGCTGATGTCAGACACACTTTAACCTCTGAGATCCCAACATGGATCAGTTCCTGCACAGCTGCTGACTCCAGCTTTAACACTCTTTGTGCGGGATCTTAAACTGTATGAATCTGTATAATGAATCTAATAATATCAAAAAACAGAATATTATATTCTGATCTCAACAAAAAGAAAACCAAACAATGCCATTATTCTAGGAAATTCTATCATGGACCCCTGTCTCATGACTGTCTGTATGTTGTAATACAGTGTGTAGAGGAATATGAAATATAACAGACACGCCACACTTGATGTTCAGATGAGGTTCGTTTGCAAAGGAACCCAGGATGGTGAAGGGTCGCTGCTGTGCTCAGAAGATGGACGAGTCTTCCAGGTGTGTTGGCGTTGCTGCATCAGCAGGAGGTAAATAAGGCATCCCTGTTCCTGCCTGTGTATTTCATTTGATGGCACAGATGTGTGGATGTCCGTGGGTTAAAGGCTCTGCAGACTTTCACTCTGGAGCACTGTGGCTCTTAACTTCCTGCTCTTTAAACCCTGAGCTCTCTGTCTGTTTGAGCTCTTTAACCCTCCTTAGAATAAAACATGTATGTGTTTCAATTTAACCTGCAAAACAACAGAAAGGTGTTGTCCGTTAATGTCACGGACATTGGCAACGATTTTCAGGCTCTTTTTAGGAAACTGTGCAGACATTACTCTCTGCTCTGTGGGCCTAGAAGAGACTGTGTGGACAGAAATGAAAGCAGTGTCATCAGGGACCTCAAGAGCAGCGCAGCAAACATCTCCTTCCACATTCAGGACTATCCTGTTCATGATGCCAACTGTGCAGTGGAATACCTCTTTGACACACAGCATTCTGATGAAAGCCCTCTCAAGTCTTGTCTCAATGAATACAATGGTCAAAAAAAAAAACAAAAAACAACTTCATACATTATGAACCAATGCATCACATTTTCTATTTCATGATCATTTAGAGAAATAAAACTGATATTACACCAGCTCCTTTGGCCTAACTGAAAGTGACAAGACAAAAGACGAACCCTTAACCTGGTGGGACATGGGTAAGGACAGGGACTGACAATCACAGAGGAGAGAAAACAGGAAGTGAAACAAATGACTGAAGACTGAAACTAGAACTAGGTGTACCTGTGGACACACAGTCCAGAATCTGCATTAAACCCACCTTGGAGCCAGGTCTAAATGTGTGGAACATGTCATTTTGTGTATTTTGTTCCCATAATGCTCCTCCAGATATCACTGGACATTTATAATTCTGCTTTGCTTGCTTATAATTGTCCAGTTACTCCTGGTTTTCTGGGTCTGGGCAGTTTTTTTTTCTCTTGGTTTAGATAACAGCAGTGAAGAGGGTTTATCTTAGCAAACATCTGCACAGCGGATCTGTCCAGCCCTGTGGTGTATTCATCTGAATTACAACAACATTAAGCCACTGATTCTGGACTGTATGTGCAAGACGTGGGGCTTATGAAAGCAGAAATGATTCTCCCTCTCTTTTTTTCTCATTCCTTCTCAGCCTCGCTCTCTCATTTCCTCTGTATTGTCCTATGAAGGCTGAAGCCCAGCTGTATTCCCGTGGGGCAAAGCGAACAGATGTGGAGGAAGAGGCCGACATGAGCGACCAGAGCCCGGCTGCCTTCTGCAAATTTAACTCTCCAATATTAAAAAAAGGGAAAATGAGGAAAGATAGCAAATTGTGAGTCATGAGGACGGTAACGCTGCCCTCCTCCTCCTCTTCTTCACGCTTCACAGGACATTTTGTATGTTTTAATATTTTGTTTCACATGTTATTTGTTTGTGGCATGTAAGACGTTTTCCTTCAGGGAGATGAAACTCACAAATTCAACAGTAAAGAAGACTGTTCTGTATTTTCAATGTTTAATGTAGGAATGTTAATATTAATTTGACTGGAGGCATTTTTGGTGGTTTTGCCTTTGGAATATATTGAAAAAAGTGGAGCGCTGATGAATAATATATAAATACAGACACACACTTTAGTGCATTAATAAAATGTTAAGCAGCTTAGCATGTGTGTCTGTCTATGCTAATGTACTTACATGAGTGTAGTTTGAGTATTGTGTATATTTGTGTGTGTGTGTTTGTATGTGTGCATATCATTTATTACCCCCTTTAATGACACAAATGTATTAAATGAGTTCACTTTAAAAACACTTTTGTATTTTTTTTACTCAGAGAACAAAAAGAAAGGACTAAAAACTGTGACATGAACTTCAGTGATGGTGAATTCAAATCAGATCAGATGTAAGCAAACATGACGACTAGCTGTCAAATGAGTCTGTCCTTCATCTCAGGAAGAAACAGGATCACTAATGAGATCAACATGAAGGCCCATCAGGAATTTACAACCCAGTCACTCATCTGGTTAGATGTGGTCCAACAGTAAATTAACAGGTACTTACAATGAACGCAGCTTTCACTTTCACTTTACAGCTCTTTGTTCCAGTCACATGTTCACTGTAAAAAAGTAAAGCCTTGTTTTTTTTCCCTAAACCTAAGTAAGGATGGTTTGTTTCATTATGTTAAGCAAGTGTTTTTTTCATTTCATTCCCAACATTAATCACATGTTTACTGGAAATGAAAAGTATCAGAAAGTGATGAGTTGATATGACAGTAAATGATCTGTAAGTCTGCTTACGTTACAGCATCACATTCATCATCTGCAAAGCCCAAATATCCAGTCGTTCCATAACAAACACTCATTTTTGACACACATGAAGAATCACCATACCTGTGACAGGTGTTGTATCACATGCAGCTCATTTGACATGAACATTAAAGCCACTATACAGCTTAATGCTCCTCATTCACTCTGTAAAGGTGAGTATAGAGCAATAAGAGGCAAACAGGAAGTGACTTCAGGCACATCCATCAGTTTATTTCAGTTAAAATGGCGAACTGCTCTGAGTCAATGATGATGTCACTGGTGTAAACAGAGTGTGTGTGTGTGTGTGTGTGTGTCTAATTAGAGTGAGTGCTTTGTGGTGCATCTCAGTGTGATCGCTCCTCACTGAGTCTGACAATCACATCAATAGGAGCTTGACGATGATGGATTCCCCTCTGCAGCGACGCCAAAGCACATACACACTTTTGCAAATGCAGTGTGTGTGTGTGTGTGTGTGTGTGTGTGTGTGTGTAGGGTTCTGAGAGTATGAGGCATGCTTTCAGAAAAAAACTGTAGTTCATCAGTTACATGACATGATGAGTGTGTATCTTAGATTTATCTTAATAATACAGTCCACTTCACATGTATTTCTGAGTGCATTTCTATACATACAGCAAACATTTCCACAGTCTGTCATGCTTTTTTTTGCAGCTCTTTGTACAAACTATACATAATATTACACAAACGTTCAAATAAAGTCAAGCTGAAAATATACAAATATTTTTGTATGGAGAAAAAATGCAGCTGCTATGGCCTACCATTTAACGTTTAATCCAGCCACACTCCTGTTTGTAATTATGCTTTACATTTAGTCTGAATGGTGATTAAAGAAATCCACAATAACATTCTTACTATTAGAAATTATATTTCACCATGTTGCCAGCATTTCTTTAAGTTTCTTTAAATCCTTAAAAAGTATAAGTGGCCATTTTAACAGTTAATAGACAGAGTATATATTTGCAGACATTAATTTAACGGTAGTGCTGTTGGATCAGATCAGATAAATTAATCAGTTTTAAGTCTGCCCACTTCTGCCATCCTGAACATTTTGTCAAATCTGTCCACAACTGTTTAGTTATTTTGTAAACCAACAAACAAACAAACAAACAAACCCGGTGAAAACATGACCTCCTTGGAGGAGGTAACTACTGACACATGTCAGTGACTCTCTGTTGCTAGGCAACAACTCCCTGTTTACTTCCTGTCAGCTCCTGCATGTCGTCCTGTTTGAAAAGCTCTACACTCTAATAAAGTAGTCATGTGAACTTGTACTTTGAGTCACTTTCTACCTCTGGATGACTTAAACAAACACATTTACAGGAAACTATTAGAAACTACGATCGACTGATGAATTCACATTTATTGGCAACAATTTAGAAAATCCATGAAGCAATTTTTCATGTCAGGAACGTGACAATCTGTCGTGGGCTCAGATTATTACAGATGGAGCTCTGTGACAGTCATTGATCATATATACACTCATCGGCCACTTTATTACTTTATTACACCTGCCTTTTATGAACGGTTCAGGCTGCTGCTGGTCTAATGCTGGAGGAGATCTTCTTTAGTACCAGCTGAGCATGGTTTAAACGCTGCAGTCTACCTGAGTATTGTTACTGACCATGTCCATCCCTTATGGACCATCTTCTGATGGACACTTCCTGCAGGATAATGCTCCATGTCACAAAGCTCAGATCATCTCAAACTGGTTTCTAGAACATGACAAAGAGTTCTGACTCCACAGTCACCAGATCTCAGTCCAGTAGAACGTTTGGGATGTGGAGGAACGGAGCAGCAGCTGAGTGATGCTGTCATGTTCATATGGAGCAGAATCTGTGAGGAATGTTTCCAACACCTAGTTTAAAGTCTGACACCAAGAATTAAGAGAGTTCTGAAGGGAAAAATGTCCAACCTTTTACTAGCAGGGTGTACCTAATGAAGTGGCTGGTGAGTATATATAGATATATATATACATAGGCTACTGATCACTGTCCATGTAGACATGAAAAACAAATCAGGCAGCATTTTCTTTTTTCACCTTAATTAGAATAGAGTGCTGGTGCTGCAGAGGGCTGGTGGCTGTTCAGTGGGTGGAGATGGAAGAAAACAGGACAGTCATGCAACACACACACACACACACACACACACACACACACAGCATGTTTACAGTAGCAGATCTGTACAGGAAGCCTCTGGGAGGTTAAAGATAGTTTTGCTGAATTGCTGGAGGCTTTCCTGGCAGAAACATTCAGATTTTAGGTGCTGGCCTCTCTGCAGCAGCAGGCAGTCCTCCTCCTCCTCCTCCTCCTCTTCATCCCAGTTTATTAGCTGATGCTTTATTTTAATAAAAGATTAATCACTAATCACTGAATTCAGACATTAAGCAAGTCATCAGCAATCTTTACCAAGGGTGATGAAAAAAATGCTGAACAGAGATCTTCATCATCATCATTAGCACAAATGAAGATATATACTGAAGATAGAGGAGCTGATCAATCACTACTTAGAACCTCAGTGCCTTAATGTCTCTAACTACAGGATCCACATATGGAATGAGCTGGAAATGAATTATTTAGTGTGTTTCTTCTTCCTGTGGCTGAATGGACAAACTGTGTGTTTCCAGCTCAGTAAAACAGTGATGTATCACACTGTGCCTACAGTATGAGGAAGAAGCTCACCTGAGACCAGCATGACCAAAACATCATACAGGACACAAGCTGATTAAGATCATCATGCAAATATCTACTGAAGGCAGACTTTTCTAACTTTCAGTGTCAGTGAAGCTCCACACAGTGAATGAGAAGAGGCTGTCTAAATAAAATGATGGGTGTTCAAGTCACACAACATGGCTGCTAACTTTAAACGCTTTGAACAAACAGGGAAAATCCAGTGTGGAGAAAAGAGCAGTCATGTCTGCCTTTTCTTAATGAAGTGAACCCTTCACCATGGCACTTACAGAGCATTATTTACCACTTAGCTCTGACACACAGCGAGCTCTGAAGCATGTCCTGGTTTTACGTTGTGTCCAGTTAGATGAGTAGACGGTCTAACAGCTGTTATCACCCAGTCAAACCCTGAGCTGGTCTTCAGGGGAGAGCAGAGCCATTTGTTAGCACAAGTGATTAATTCCGACTGTCAGGGGCAAAAGTTAGGACACATTACGGCTTACCAGCGTCTCATATCTGCTTTTTATATATGAATAAGACTGCTCCTGTGTTTGCACTGCTTTTTGGATATAGACTTAAATAACACATGGAAACAGGGAGTAAAGCTCTGATTCTTGCTGTCTACTCGGCTTAAAGCAGAGGAAGGTTTTGACTAATAGCCATATGATGAGGCATGTTCACTCTGTGGCTCCTCGCAGGGAAAACATAATAGAGAGACGTATTTCCTGTTGACCTGAAAACACTGAAAGCTCTCCATCACTGCTTCTCTTAAAGGTAAGGACAGATGCAGCGCTGCGTGACTTCTGGTTTCCAGCCGCCCATGTGGTGATGCTGATGACACATGACGGATGATGTGGGCTCTCATTAAATGTTGCTGTTGAGGTGCCCTTGAGCCATGTGAGTCTCATGAAACTCACTGTATGAAGCACTGTTTGTTATGTCCGTCACAACATTACAATAAGTCCATGGAGTGAGTGGAGCTGCAGCTTACCTTGAAAGACAACAGAGAGCCTCATCTGTGTGTTGATGTGAGCGATGAGCGTCAGGGGAAAATAAGTGTTCTTCACAGTGATTGTTCCACAGTGATTCACACTGACAGCACAAACACAAAGTTAATCTACATGTGTTCAAACTGAAGCTCGTGTTGGTCACTGAATTATGAGGTTAAAGCTGCACGAGTCAGTGTGTTCACATGAACAAAGCATCGAACGACTGCAGGAAATGGAATGAAGGATCATCGGAGCTGTTTTTCGCTCTAGAGCTAAAACTATCAACAGCTTACAGTGGTGAGCAACATGCTAACCAGCTAGCGTACTAACCAGCCAGTAATGTGCCAAACACCACTCGTACCTCCTAGAGGTGATAGTGAGTCTCTGTCCTCAGTCCACCATGAGAGGAACAGGAAGTAGATGTGCTGAAGTGCATCAGTCACAGCAAATTCAAAATGTAGCCTGAATTTATATGAACCCAGCAGAGGTGACACACGTTTCCAGATGTGACACATTGCAGGGCAAATTTCTGAAATTAACTAAAATCAGAAAACATAAATAATTGTCAATGCAACATGAATGCACACTTTATTTCTACTGATCACCTTCTTAAAGATGAAAGAAGTTGCAAACAGTGCTGCAACATGTGAGAGGCCTGAACTCTCTGCACGCTGCCAATTAAAGGAACAAGCTGAGGCACTCAGAGGAAGTGATTCAGAGATGAGAAGGATGAGAATTTACTGACAAGAATGGTTCTCTCTGTGTCTTATCAACACACTTTTTACAGTGAATTACACTGTAATCAGCTCTGCCAAGTTAGTCTCCACTCTGACTCTGACTGTAAAATTGTACATTGTACAAGCAGCTGTCTGCATCCAAGTAGCGTGACATATAGTTGGCCTCTGAAACCCCGAGAGAGACATCGAGATGAGGACACGTCTTCCTGCTCTGTAAACCCAGGAGAGAGGGGATGGATCAGAGTGGGGGAGGGTAAGGATGAGAAAAAGGCATGCACATAATTTATGGAAATTATGCCAGAAAATGATGCTTGAGGTTTTACTAAACATGAACCATCTCCCAACCTTCAGTCTCGCAGTTTGTTATGAATGTTGGCTGTGTAACAATGGTCCCTTTGCACCGTCGATGGCATATTCATCAGCTGCTGAGGTCGGAGGATCCAGTGAAGCATGAAGTCAGACGCTACAAACCACAGGAGGCTGCTGTGTTCACACAGAGCCTGAGATTCACTGAGGATGTGTGAAATGTCTGCAGCCAACCTGCTTCTGTTCAGAGGACACTTTTCTGTATTATGGATGATACAGAGACTCATTTGTTTACAAGAATATAAAGCCTGGGTCCCCATCATTTACAACTACAAGAAGAAACTGAAAAGAATGTATTCATCTTATTGAATATTTACAGCTTTGGGACTTGATCAGAGTCTCTGGTAGTTTATAGAAACTGTTTCCTGCAAAAAATGTCATATTGATTCACCAACAAGATGTCACTCACTTTATATTTTTTGATATATTGTCAATTAACTGATCTGGTGCTACTTCAGTTTATTGTATTTGCTCCTCGAATAATATTTCAGCTTGCAGCTGCATTATTAAACTTTTTAAGCACTTTGGGGAAAGACGAAGTCTTGGTTAAATATTGACTAAGTCAACAGAGCACAAGACATGTTTATGTGTTCATAATTTATCAAAGCTTTTGTTGCCAAAAGTGGCCGAGTGCACAAGATGCTGAAGATGATTTGATTTTAGTATACTAGCACATTGTTTAAAAACTAAAATTAGCTTAATGTAGAGTCAACAGTAAAAAAAACAACTGTATTTTCTGTTGTTGGTATTATTATATGGAAGAAGTTTAAATCAGGAGACACTCATCAAACCAAGATGGTTCTTATAACGGTTTAAGCTGCTCTGTCAGGCTGTACCTACAGCCAACATTTGATAATTAACACAAAACACAAGTTACAGACAAAAAATGGACAAAATTAAATCCAACAGTGCTAGTGGACCATTTAGAAAAAAGAACTAAGTTAATGGAAATTCTCCTTGACGGGACAAAAGTCTAATTTCTAAAAGCTCTGCTTCAGCAGTCAAAACCAATAAGTGTGATAGATTTGCTGCTAATTGCTATAATCTGTGTGTCATGTGATCGGGTTGTCAGATTCCTTCCAGCCAGCAGGAGGTCTGGACGTGGATCCATCACATCCTCCTCATGTGATGGACTGACTGACGCTGCCAAACGAGGACTCATCCCAGGAACACGGGGACATCTGCTGCGTTGTAAAATGTTGTTGTTGCTCTCGTTTATGATGCTGGATTTGCTTTTCAGAGGACATAAAGTGAGCAATAGAGGGCTGACAGCGTCAAGGGTAGAAAGGAGAGAGAAGGAGAGAGAGATGATCACAACCACTTCACCTCCAAGGGATTTCACTTCATTCCCTTTCTAAGTAGCTCTGCTGAAAGAGGCAATTTCACACTCAGCATTTTTATTTTTCCCCACTTTCTACTTCCATCCGACACTGATGGTAACAGCAGTAACCACGGTAACACCTCCTCCTCCAGGGTTGGTCCTGTATCACAACTCTTATGTGATTGTCTGGACCAGTGACACCAAAACACAAAACGCTTCAGTGGAAAAACAGCTAGATGACCGGTCATAATGCTCAGAGGAAAGAGATAACTGATGGGTGTGCTTCAGCAGATTAAAGCTGGGTGAGTAACACTGACGTGTGAACCACGTTATGAAGGGTTCTATCATCTAAGAACGTTGTAAAAGATAGACCCTGCCTCTCTTTGGCTCTCATCCCTCTCTATATTCCTGCATAGATTAATTCACACGATCTGCCACTCATTTGATTCGCTGAATGGAAACGTTTCTGAACAAACAGCACGTCTCATATCAGCCTTCAATCATGTTTGCAGAAGGTCTTCAGGTTTTATGGTGCTGTTTTCAGTCCTTTTGTCTCCTCTTTCCACACTCCTGCTGTTGATTTGCCTCTTTTCTAAAGCACGTTGAGCTTTCATTGTTATGAAAGGTGCCATAGAAATAAAGTGTATTATCATTATTGCTGTTATAAAGTTGAGCAGACTGAATTCAAGTCTAATCAAACAGTAATCCCACATGGGACTTTGAGATTTGAAAACATCCAAATGTTGTAATGAGACGTCCAAAGTGAAGCTCCTTTCTGCAGTGGATATGAGGACATTAATGTTTGTCTGGCAGCCACACAGCATTTCACCATATCTCTGTCACAGAAATGGCACTCATTTGGTGCTTCAGTAAAACTGCTAATTAAGCAAGCAGTGTTTGTTACCACGGCAACGCCATCATTTGGGTCCTGACTTCCACAACAGCCGGGTGTTTAAATTTAAAACAGTTTTGTTTCTCTCTCCTCCTGTTTTATGTCCATCTGCTGTCATCAAGGGAACAACTGTCCACCCTGTTGTTCCATCTCATCATGTTTCAGGACGAAGACGAGACGCCGCAAAGACACCCGGACAGCGACGAGTCAGTGCATGAAGAGGACGGAGACTGAAAGTGCTGCAACAAAACATGAAACAACTCAAGACACCGAGGTCTTCACCAGGCGACACCAGGGCTCTGCAACCTTCAAACGATCTAAAGAGACATTTAAAAGTCCCCCAAACCAGCAGAGAGCGTCCCCACGCCACCAAGTCCTTATGCAGACCTGGATCAGGATCAGGGTCAGGGTGAGGATGGCCGCACAAGCAGTGAGAGATTAGGTGATCAGTGGGACAACGACAGACTGTGGAATATGAAAGCATGAATAAAACCAGCGCACACTGACAGATAGAAGAAAGCACACATGATAAAGAATCTGCAGACCAAGCACTTTGCAGGTTAACCATTTATTGATTTCTTTAATTGCTTTGCATAATAAGCAGCTCATCTGCATTCACTTTAAGATGGGCTCAAAGCAACAGGACATGACTTTACTGCAACAGAGCAGTGACTTCAAAACAGAGGAAAAACTATCAGCAGCAACAACATGAAGAGATGAGAGGACTCCTCCTCTTTGTTCAGTGTGACCACAGATCTTCTCTTTAAGCTCGACATGAAGCTCCAGCCTCCGAACACACAGTCACTCCTTTGATTTGTGAGTGTAGGCGTGTTTCTGCTTTCTCTTCTCAATCTTTCTTTTCTTTTCACAAAAGAGATTTTTTCGGGGTCATCCCGTCTGTGATTAATGAGCAGCGTCTCTCAGTTTTCTGTATGAACACAAAGCAGCTCACTGTGACAGTGAATGTAGAGCTTTTCAGCAGCTTGACTTCCATTTCTCCATCATGATGACACTGGGTTTAGCCTAGCTTAGCACAAAGGCACATGGATGTTTTAATCTTTTCAAACCTGTCATGATTTGGTCACATTCTAGCATGTGAGTAGTAAAGGATGTATGTTCAACCTGAAGGTCACATCACTTCATGTGATATCTTATGATTAGTGAAACCTCCCCTCATTAAATACCGTCACTATAAACTGTCATGAACAGTCACATGTTTCTGTTCCAGCTGCTCTGTGTTTGAGGACCTCGAATCACTTCTCATAAGTACTGTATCTATCTACCAACAGGGTGTGAGGAGTTTGTCTCAGATGAAAGTGACATTGATCTTTTCCACCGACACCAATCGATCACATTTCTGTGTTGCTTTAAAACCATTTATCCACATCTCCTCCTTTTTAATTCTTACACATTTAATGAGATAAATCTATTAGGAATAATGGCTCCTACCTGAATCTCCCTCATCAGTGCACTTAATGAACTAAGTGTCTCTAATATTTTATATGGCCATATATTATCTTTAGCCTCACAGTATTTTATGTTAAGTCCTCGGTATTTTACACCCCTGCAGATTTATTAAGGCAGATCAATAAAGTGATGATGGCTTTTACGCAGATTCACCTTGTCGGTATCAGAGAGTGTGTGTTTATACCTTTACACACACACACACACACACACACACACACAGAGAAACATGCTGCAAACAGGAAGTGAGGCGTCAGCAGCATGGATGGAAACACTCTCCAGTGTGAGAGCTTCTCTCTCGTCTCCTGCAGTGTTAATGTAACCTTGTGCTGGGTGAAGGCTGCTGGAGGATTTGGCTCGGCTCGAAGGCGACGAGCTGCTTCAGCCCTGCAGGGGGTACGAGCACGGAGCTCCGATTAAGATGGTGCTTTTGGCTGCTGACCAGTTCCCCTGCAAGCACACACACACACACAAACACACACACACACACACTGCGCCATAGGTGGCTCTTAATCATATTATCCATGCGAATAGGGTGAGCAGCATGAAGTCTTAAGTACACTTTGGCGAGGTGTGTAGCAATCATACACACAGCCTGTTAAGCCTCCACACACACACACACACACACACACACCTCAGCAGACGCGTACAAGCTATAGATGTTAAAATGTAATAATAAACACACTGTTTCTTTCTAAGGATCAGTTTATGTGAATAAATGCTGCTGCTGCAGTTTGTGAATATTATATTTCTAGAAAATAAATGTATTTACTTACATCTCAAAGTTTGATTCAAATCATTTTCCTTAATAAATAACTTAAAAGTGGTGTAGTGGTTAGCACTGTCGCCTCACAGCAAGAAGGTACTGGTTTCGATTCCCAGCCCGGGGCCTTTCTGTGTGGAGTTTGCATGTTCTCCTCATGTCTGTGTGGGTTCTCTCTGGTACTCCGGCTTCCTCCCACCATCCAAAAACATGCATGGGGATTAGGTTAACTGGTTAATTTAAATTGACCGTAGGTGTGAATGTGAGTGTGAGTGGTTGTCTGTCTCTATGTGTCCTGTGATGAACTGGACACTTGTCCAGGGTGTACCCTGCCTTTCACCCTAAGACAGCTGGGATAGACTCCAGCCCCCCTGACCCTATGAGAGGATAAGAGGGAGAAGATGGATGGATGGATGGATGTAGTTCTGTAACTCTTATTTCTGTTGCACGAGAACATTTCATGCTACTTTATGATCTTGAACTTTGACTCTCATGTTATAATATGATTGTTCATTATAACTGAATCAGTTGTAGGATCTATGGATTTACATACAAAACATGTCATCAGTTTATAAAATATGAGTTCTGCATGATTACTTTTGATACTTCCTCATAGAAAATATAATAATCTGGATTTTAGCATCATGCTGTTACAGCCTTTAGCTGAAATAATAATTGATTCCAGCTCTGAGAACAATATTCTGTCTGATATGAACTAAAAAATCTAAACTTCACCTGTAATAAAGGTTAAACAGAGAATCTAAACACACAGAGCAGCATGTTCGAGAGAAGACAGAGCAGCTCTCCACACATTAAATCACACATACAAACAATGTCTGCATTAAATATTATCCAATGTGCTGCAGCCTGGAAGACGCCGACAGGCAGCCGGCGAACGCAGAGAAGAACAGCAGCAGTTCGATCATCACTTCAGGGAGAAAACTCAATAGTCAATTCAGCAGCTCAGCGTGTTCGTCAGTCCCCCATCCACACCGTGAAATCAATATGTAATTTATCTGTGATAAAGCTGAGTATTGCCTTGAGCTGGTTAGTGCGTGTTGGTATGTGTGTGTCACTGGAGAGCGCACACACACACACACACACACACACACACAGTGACCTGGTTAGCAGTGTGATGGCCTGAGAGCAGCAGCAGGACTGAACCACCTCAACCTGTTCACTTCAGTAAATGAGTTCTTCTGAGAATTTACTGTCACACATTCATGAGAAACAGAAAATGCTGCACAGTCCTGGCAGTATGTTTTAATAATTACTACCCAAAATGACACATAATGATATGCACATTTTAATATAAACTCCATGTTGCGGATTTTCTGTATTATTTTTTACTTGTTTTTTTTTTTTGCCAAATCCTTATTAAAAACACATGATGACAAAGCATCAGTACACCTGCAGTGAGCACGTCAGCTGATATTTCAGCTGAAGATATTTTCTGTGAAAAAACAGAGAACATCCAAAGTGCTTCGCTCTGACTTCCTGCCAGGCAGCCAGACTCCATCAAGCTGTTTGTTGTGACTGTATTATGGGAGGAACCGCCTCACCTCGGCGTTCGGCTGGGCCGTGTGCTGGGCGCCATGGCGACCTGCCGGGCGGCATGTGATTGATCACGCCATCTTGAGGAGGGTTACTATGCCATGATGCAGAGGTAAATTAATCATTGTGAGACTGTGGCTGACATGTAATTTCTCCCTGACAAGAAGCCTCCAGCAGAGGAAAAGCACGAACATGAGCAGTGTTTGCTAAAATCTGGCCTCACTTATTTACACACAATATCTACAGTGGAATATGAACTTCATATGCTGTGGACAGAGGACTGCAGGAAGGCAGCTTGAAAGGTCAGAAAATGAAAAATGAAAAGAAAGGAGAAGTAACTTGATTTTAATAAGTGGACTTTGAAGAAGCAGAGTTGATTCTATTAGCATTTAGCTGCATAACTGGAGTGTGTCAGATATCAGCTGCAGGGAAATGTTTCATGTCAAATACCTTATTAAAAAAGTCTGCAACAATGTGAGTCTTTAGTTCAGTTTGTCACATTATATGATAAGATAAAATATTCTATTTGAACATATAGTCATAATGATAACGACAA
Source organism: Synanceia verrucosa (assembly GCA_029721515.1). NCBI lineage: Eukaryota > Metazoa > Chordata > Actinopteri > Perciformes > Synanceiidae > Synanceia > Synanceia verrucosa. The sequence continues at coordinate 653,186 of CM056553.1, forward strand.
ACGTACTTCATATTTGGCACAAACATCCACCTGGACTCAAATATGAACTGAAGTTTGTGACAATGAGACAACTTTTTACATTGAAGTGTGTTACATCTGGAGATTTGTGACTTAATTGTGAAGACTGGACCCATAAAGCTTTAAACAAATCAAGGAGAGTCCACAATAACAAGTTTCACAGAAGAAACAGAGAAGAAAAGAGATGTGATGGAGCTGCTGACGATCAGAGGTTGTAGCTGGAGGTGAGACATGGGTCAGTCAGTGTTAGGGCACAAAGACAATTAAGAATAAAAGTTTACGATGTGGAGATGACTGCTAGTGATTGTCTGACATCATCTATACGTCAAATAACCTGCTGGTTACGTGCGTTTAATTCACCACAGACAGTAGCTTCAGTAATATCTGTGGTTTCAGTGAAGTTCTGTTCAGAGGACGTCTCTGTCTGTCCTCTACCAACATGTCCCCTCAGCCACACTTTGATGAAACGTCCTCTGCTTTCACCAGCCTGTCACACCCTTCTTGATCCAGACTGAAAAGGCCAAAGGCCTCGTTCAGACCGATCAAAACCTGTTTTGCTTCTTGTCTGTTAGAGCACACACGGCTTCCATCGGTCGGTTTTGTGCCTCGGTGCGGCTGGTTCTGCTCTCCAGTGGAAAACACACTGACATATTCAATGAGATGTGTTGCCTGAAGCGTTCAGCAGCACTTGTTCTTCACTTTGTCTTCTTATGGAGGACAATATTAAGGGTTGATCCTGAGAGACAGCAGGAGACGGAAAAACAAAGAGCAGGTTGAAAAATGGAGGATGGCGTTGATAGTTGATACCATGTAGCAGCTTTCAACCAGCCACAGAACTAATAACCTTCTGTCAAATGAAAAGACATGCAAATAACCCAACCAACAAAAAACAGCTCGTCACCAAGGTAACCAATAAATAAACTAACCAATAAGCATGCCAGTCAAGGAGGGAAACCAGCAGCTTTGGCCTCCTGGTTCTCTTAGTTCAGCCGAGAGTTTTGAATGAAAATAATAAATACTGAATGTCATTTTTCTCTGCAGTGATTCCTGCTGTAGAGCATCCTGTTTTACTGCATAGAAACACTTTTTCTACAGTGTCACAACATACATATCTACCTCCAGAAACAAGTCCACGTTGACACATGAAGGACAGAGACAACAGGAAAGGACAGTGAAATAAATCTGGAGAGAAAAGGAGGGGAGAGTAAACAGCTGTGTACTGAAAAGAAAGAGACATTAATATCAGTGTTTTTTTACTCTATCAGGCTCATTATTCAGATTTAATGAATTTAAGAAGCAAAGTTTGAGCATCAATTCAACACTTCTGAAGTCTCCTCTCATCCTTTCTCTTTCTCCTTTATCTCTTCCATCCCTCTGCTTGACTTTCTCTCCTTTTCTCTTTCTTCATCTCAGCACAAACACTCAGGTTATCTTTCTGTTGCCTCCCTCCCTCTCTGTGATACATCAGCATCCCTGAGAGAGGCAGCAGAGCCCCCAAAGTCATTTATAGCTGCATATAGAGTCCTTCCTGCTCGTGTTGAATACATATTTCCCCTCATAAACAGATCACACCATTAGCATATTGTTACAGTATTTCTTACTTTTTCTTTTTATTCAAATCTCACGTCGGCTGAATATCAGATGAGCTCAAACACTCAGCTTCATGCAGAACACAGCATGAATGCATGAAACCTAAATATGCACATGCATGCATGAAGGGTTAACTCAGTCAGGAAGACGTACACAAACACCCATCAATAAGTAATTACACTGCTAGAAGATGGTTCTTTGCATGAGGCCATAATTCAATAACCTTTCTAATCTGCAGCCTGGTTTGTGTACAAATGTGATGTCTCATAAAAAACTGAGCGACGCCACCGGCATGGGGATGAGCTTCACGACTAAAAGCCAGTCTCTGTCCCTTTTGTCCCTCAAATGTCTCCAGCTCAGTGGAGAGTCTCATCATGATAAACGCTGAAACCTCTGGCAGGATGCATACTTCAGCAGGTAGGCCTGTTCGCTGAGTCATGGTTACATTATATCATGCCTATCTTCTGTCTGGTTGGTCAATATTTGATCTTGTTTTACTGAGCAGATCCCAAACGTGACATTTTTATCTCAACCAGAGGACGGTCAGCGGAACTTTTTTATGCATACATGATCAGGATCAGGAGGAAAGGAGGATGTCTTTTTCATATTTTTTGCCAATTTAGGACTAAATATATTTGTTGTTCGGACTTGTGCGTAAGTTTGTGTGTGCTGGCTCAGGCTGTCACCAGTGATGCTTTTTACTGAAGCCTTGCATCATCCTGTGAATATTACAGCCTTGATCTTATCCTTCCAGCATTACAACCACTTTACTCTGTCATGATGAAACACTTCAGGTTGTAAATGGGGTTGGACCATAGATCCATTCATCCTCTGGTTATGGCCTCTGATCCTGTGTTCAGGGTCTTTGAGGGGCTGGAGGTGATCTGAGCTGCACAGACCAGCAGACCATCACAGGGATAAAACACTCGTTCAAGTCGTGTTTATTTTATTTTATTTTTGGCCACTGAGATGACAGTCTGATAAAAAGTGATTAAATTTAACAGTAGACAGCAGAATGAGCTTCAGCTCACAGATCCTGAACATTAAAAGAGACTTTATTACAGCCTCACTTTAAGTAACTTCAACCTCAGAACCTAAACTTTGATCTTAAAGAAAACGACTTCACCATAACCTTGATGAATCCTCAGCCTTTAAATGTCATTATTGGAGCCTAGTTAACACTTCCAGCCTCCTTTCTGCCCACACAAACATTATTCCTCCATTTGCATGCTTTAACCTGGAGGGCCCATGACGGATTAGGTGTGTATTCAGGTCACATCCTTCAGGACACATAGTGAGCAAACTGCTGATGTCTGGAAGTGTGAGCGGGCCTCAGGTCTGCTGCAGATGACGCCCTGGGCCCCTGAATAGGAAAGTTAACCAGGTTAAACTGGAGATGTCATCTTTCCCAGCAGACCTGACTGATGCCACAAAGCATCATCTGGTTTCTCAATCTGTGGACTTCACTTTCACTTTCATAACATCCCAACTATCTATCTATCCATCTGTGTATCTATCTATCCATCTATCATCTATCTGTCTATCTATCTATCTATCTATCTATCTATCTGTGTATCTATCTATCTGTCTGTGTATCTATCTGTCTATCTATCTATCTGTCTGTCTATCCATCTACTGTATCTATCTATCTATCTACTGTATCTATCTATCCATCTATCATCTATCTGTCTATCTATCTATCTGTGTATCTATCTATCTGTCTGTTTATCTATCTGTGTATCTATCTGTCTATCTGTCTATCTATCTATCTATCTATCTACTGTATCTACCTGTCTATCTATCTGTCTATCTATCTATCTACTGTATCTATCTATCTATCTATCTATCTATCTATCTATCAACACTAATGTCAAGCTTGTTTACTTAATGAAATGAAATACTCATACTCGTTACTTCATTAATCCCTGCATTCATTCATTCGTTCATTGACTCATTAACACTACTACTCTTCTCTTCTTCATCGTCAGTCATTCATCGTTCATTCCTCCTCTCACTCGTTCTCTTGTTAATCCTTCCAGCTTCTGGATGTTTGCTGCTCTCAGAGGCAACAGACTGCAGAGTGAAGCTCCATCACTTCCCATGTTTCCATGAGTACTGAGAGAGAGAGAGAGAGAGAGAGAGAGACAGAGAGAGAGAGAGAGAGAGAGAGAGGGAGAGAGCAGAGGACTAATAACAGCTTGGTTTGTCTTTCTAACGAAGAAAAAGAGGTGAACTGAAGCTTCTGGAAGTTTAAACAGACAGAATTATTTCTCCATTTCCAAATATGCTCATCTGCACTGGATGCTACTGTTCATTGATTGATTGGTTGATAGTGGACATCATTACATCACACCAGGATACAGAATAATAACATTATTATTATAAATACTACTGTGCATTGATATCCTTTATACTTTCACCCTGATTTTCTGTTCTCAAACAGGAAGATGAGACAAATTAGAATAACAAAACAAGACCGAAACATAACTTAGGATTTTACTGTTGTACTATAGTTTGTCAATATTATTGGTAAATTATTATTTCTCTCTCTCGCTCTCCTCAGTGACAGACCATCTGGCCTCAGCCAGGCATTTTTAATGGCTTCATCACAGGCTGTGGATGCTGCTAAACCGAGAGCAGTGATTGGCTGAGAGCCCTGGTCGGCCCCTGACCCCCAGACTTTGGCGAGTTCTTTTCTGAGAGACGACATTCAGCAGACGGAGCTGAACACAGACTCCACCATATTTCTGTTCAGGGTTTCAGGTGAGCAGCTTGAACCCACCAAAGTCCACCTCGGTGCTGAGATTACAGGTGCAGGTTCTGTGGAACCATGCTAGAGGAAATATTGTCAGTAAAATGAGTTTTTATATGAAGCTCCCAGATCAGACCCCTGATCCAGACCTGATTTCAGACCTTGTTGTTCATGTTTCCAATTAAATGTGACTTGTATGTGATCTCCATTGTGAACTTTAGACACCTCATGCACACTGGAGGCAACGTAGTCTCATGAAATATTCGTATGATATCCTATGAAAAGTAAGGCACAAATTTTCGTGCATATCTTACGGATGACCGCCAACATGACCGATCAGTGCATGCGCGACCCCCGAAGAGAACCCATAAGTGACAGCCTTAAAAATGCCGGACATTCCTTTCACTGTCAGCTGGAACCGTAACATTACAATATGCATTGAAATAAGCCCGACAACACTCCCAGTGACGGTTAGGTTTAGGGATAGGATTAACGGGTTAGGCTTATGGAAATAAAATGCATATTTCCTGCTACAAATGTGAGCAAAACGCACCCGAACTCATAAACTACTCCAGTGAAAACATAACAAATGTTCGCTGAGAATGTAATGAATGTCCGACATGTTTTCACAGACAGAGCAGCCTGCATCGAACGTCACATGATGTCCGAATTAAGTGGGTTATGTAGGAATTGTAGTGCAATATTTTGCAGTTTTACCAGTTCAGCCTGAATGCGACCTGGCCGTTCAGACTGAAGTCGCATGTCAAAATATCGGCTATGTATCGTTCAGACTGTTATTAAAAGATCGGCTACAGGTCACATAGGGGCAAAAAAAATCGGATTTGGGTCACTTCAGGCTGCATGAACATAGACAAAGAAACTGTTGTTTCGTTCATGAGGGAGCTCTGTTCTCTTTCCTCTCATTACTTTCAGAAAGATTTCTAGTCAGTCACTGAATTCAGGACAAATGCTGGAGTGGGAAAGAAAGGCTGCTGCGTTTTGAAGAGGAGGAACTTTGTGGCTTATTCTGCTGTATTTTATAGATCACTGTTTGCAGGATTCATTCCCTAAACCCAACCAAATACACCTGACTTTTTATCAGAGCTAATACTAATGAATGTCTGTCCCAACTAATCCAGGTCACAACCTCAGACCATATCAGAAATTACTTGTGAAGTATCATCAACATTTACTTTTTCCCATCATGAACTCTGCCGTATATTTTCATGACATTATGGAGGAAATGTGCTCGTATTTGTAGGCATGTGCTCGTCAGAGATAGCGCACTCTCTGCCAACATTTCACAGCAGTTTGCTAACATGTTTATTAGCTTCCTGGGGTTTTCCTGCCAATGCTAAATCTGCAGGTGAGCTAACAGAGTCATTTTTTTCCTGCATCTTCAGCTGAATGGAGTGAACTGAGAGTGACCCTCAGCAGAGGAGCTGGTAATGATGAAGGGCAGGACGAAGGAGATAACCACACTTCTAATTAAGGACAATGGCCCTCTGGAGATGGCCGCTGATATCTCACACTGTACTTTGTTCTGAAGCGTGTTCTGAATCAGCGACACAAATTAACAGCAACTCCAGGCAAAAGTCTCATTGGAGAAATGAAAAGTGAGGGACTTTTTTTTTAAGTTCCTCTTGAAAAAGTTCCAGCAGCTACCTCATGAAATACTTTTAAACCCACTGAAGAGTGTGGACACCTGCAGCCCTGGACGTCTTGGACAGATTCATAGGTATACATACAGGCCATGGCAGCCCTTTCTTTATTAATGGCATCATATCATAATGGTGCTCCTGCAGAAAGATGCAAACAGTCAGAGGCTGAGTGACAAATCAAACCTACAAAGAAAAGGCATCACATGAGGACTGACTCACAATAGATTAAACAGCTGAATAAAACCTCTTTCATGCTGCAATCAATCTGCTGTTATTTTGTAAAGGTCCATAAAGAACTGGAAAAAAAAAAGGTTAGATGGAGTGGAGAGGGAGTGTAAACTTTGCTCTTTCAGATGAGCTGATCATGAATGGATGCTTTCTTTCTCTCATATTTACTACACTACTATGCTCTGCTGCACCGCTCTACTAAGAGCAGCATCATTAAAGCCATGCCTCCTTCTCTTCTCTCCCCCCTCCTATCATTCCCTTTCTCTTCACATCCCTCCCTTCACTCCTTCTCTCTCCGGAGACATTTTTAGGAATATGCTGCTGGACGTCATTCAGACTATTTACATTTCTATTTCTAGAAGTAGACTCACATCCACATTAGCTTATCAGCTGATAGACGTTTTAACATCATACCTGCTGCCTTTTATGCTTTATGTAAATCTCTCTGAAGTGCCTTTAGTTTTGAGATGTGCTCTGCATCGAAATAGTCTTGCCTTGTGCTCCATTCAGCCAGATCTCTGACGAACAGATGACAGCCAGGTAGGAGGAAGCACACAGTCTACTTACCTGTACCACCCTCCCCCACACAGCAGCCTGCTTTATTAGAAGAATAAAAATATATGAAGTTTAAACTGGAAACAGCTCTTTCTGTAAAGAAACATAAATGCATGGTCCCTCTGTGGCCCAGAGGAGCTCCATCCATCGACTGCAGCCTCTGACCTGACGTGATCAAAATTCTCCCACATTTATAGCAAATCTTCACACTTTCCTTTGTATACAAGTGCTGTGACTTCCATCTGTATTCTGACAATTCAACAAAGAGCTGCTGGAGACAAAACGTGGCACAGCGTCTTGTGGAAATAATGTTTCTGATCTCAGTGGTTCCACTCTGAAAGGTTGAAGAGAGAAATGGAGAGAATAAAGGACGTACAATATGCATGGATAAATCAATAAAAAGTGATGAATATCAGTTCATAGCAGAGGGGTGAAGGATGCAGTTTTGCACATGTTGCTGCAGCATATTTGGTTCTTGTCATTCTTTAAAAGTCACCAGCATGCAGGAAGTCATTTCTGAGGTCTGCTCAATGTTTGCATGGTTTCAGGTTTAAAACAGGACAGAGAACAATAAGTCTCACCCAGCATCTTTATTTCTATTTCACTACACTGACCTCATTTCACGTTTCCCACCTTTTCTCCCTCAATCCCTCTTTCCAGTTTGTTTCCCTCCATCCTTATCTTCTTCTCTCAGTCTGCCTCTGTTTCTACAGGATAGAGAGAGGGAGAGAGAGAGAGAGAGAGGATGAAAGTAGAGCACAGAGAGAGAGAGGAAGCGATAAATCATCCTCCACCTTCTGAGTTTGGGTTTTGTTGTTGCTCTCCTCCGTCGTGATGAATCGCCGTCCTCCGAGAAAAGATCGTATAAAAAGAAGAAAATGAAAGTAATAAAATAAAGGGATGAAACAGAGGGTCATTTGGTTCTCTCCCTCTGTCCGGACAGGGCGGCGGTCTATCTGAGGGATGATGGGATGGAGGCAGCGAGCGAACAGAGACACGTTTTCTGCTCTTTCTGGGAGTTCATGAGGCGTGAAGAGTTTTCAGGGAAGCTGAGAAAATTGCTGCAGTCGTTCATCACACACTTTCAAGGATCCTCCGCTCTGCCCTCTTTCATTTCCATCTTTTCCCTCGCCCTCTTTTCTTCTTCTCCTCTTCTGAATCCTGTGTTACTCTTTAAACTACCAGAGGAATTTATCCCTCCTCATTTCTTCTGCTGATGTTGGATTTTTTCATGAATTAGTTGGCTGTTGAAGGAAACAAACTCTTCTCCTCTCCTCTCTTTTTTATTTCCACCTGAGAAACTTTGACCAAAAAACCAAATAACCCTCCAGAGGGGAAACATTCCCTCATGTTTTTTAAGCCCTTAAAGCCTGAACATGATCCCAAACCACAAGAGGTAAACCTGTAATGTGATTAGACTGGTTGGCTTTGCTCTCAGTCAGTTTTAAGTGAAAGTCAAAATTAAGAGTTTTCTGATGGCATCAAATATGCCACGCTGCTAACAGGATAAGAGGGATAAGAGGAGGCTTAAGGCATCCCGATATTTAATGGTGATACGACACAGCTCTTCAGGTGCTTCGGCTTCGGCTCACAGATCAAACCAGGCACGGAAATGTTCTTTTTTTCTTAATTTCTTCATAAGGGGAAACTTAAGGAAGAGAAGAAGTTCAAACTGAGTTCACGCAGAGTTAATCCAGTCACACAAAAGGAGGATTTAAAACCCAAACACACTCGAGGTGATAATTAGTGCTCCTAAGTGAGAATGGACTGCAGGCTGCAGATTGGAAGGATAATCTTTGGTTTGAAAGGTCATCATATGTTCCTCAGGTCAGTCCTCTCCAAACACACAGGTTAATATCTTTTCTAAAGGTTATAAGTCGATTCTTTTCCTCAGGGAACGTGGCTCTGAACCAACCTGTTATCATTTCCAGTGTCAAATAATCCTCATTTCAATGTAAACCATGCTTTCTGACATTTGACTGAACCTAAGTGACACAGAGGAGATGAGACATGTGATAAGAACAGCTTAAAGATTCTGAGGTCTTTAAATCAAATGGATGAGATGAGAGCCTGGAGAACTGAACATGGATTTTATTTTAACGGATCTATTGAAACAAATTCATGAAAACAACCTCTGGTAAACAACAGAAAGATCTTCTGTTTCCTCTCTGGCTCATTTTGAATATGAATATTTGAATATTCTGATGTCAAAGAATGAAAAATAAACTGAATAACACTGAATGGAGAAAGCTTCACCGAACCCAGAGAGGTCAGAGAGAACGAGGCGTGGTTTAGCATCTCCTGCTGTGATACAAAGAGAGGGATGACAGGAAGGAAGGATGAGGGACAGAGAGAAACGTAATCACAAAATAAAAAGTGAGGGCATGGAGGGAAGAGAGAAAATGAGAGCAAAACAGAGAATAATGCAGAGGGTGAGAAAGAGAGGAGAGGAGAAGGAAAAAAACACAAAGAAAGAGGAGGTGAGGTCAGAAAATACACAAAGAGAAAACACAATGAACGAATTCAAGAAGAAGAGAGAGAAGTAAGAGGAGAAAAGTGAAGACAGAGGAACGAATGAGAAGAACAGCGTAGCTGAAAAACGACTAAAATGATGGAAAAGAGAGAAGCGAGTGAAAGGAAAGGATGGAGAAGTATAGAGATAATAGAGGAATAGAGATGAGGAGGGCAGTCAGATAAATGCAGAAGAAATATCTCCAACCCATAAAGAAATAAAGAATAAGAAGAAAGAAGAGAGCAGTGCCAGAGAGGAAGAGGAGGAGAAGAACATGAAGAACTCACATAATAGAATGAGAGAGAGTGAAAGTGAGTTTAGAAAGGTGAGAGGGAAAGATGGAGAGATGATGGGAAACATCCCATAATAATCCATGTTAGTGATGCAGTCACCTGGTCCTCCAATTATTTTACTCTTCTTGCTCTTGTTTGCTGAGTCATGGTTTTAGTCTTCTATTAATGATCATAACACCCTGCAGAGGAAGTGATGCATCGTATGAACATGAAGCTCGAATCCAGGCTCCTAATAACCAACTAATAAATAATAACAACAACAACCTGAACAACAGGAAACACCTGAGCCTGATGAAGACTAAGAGACACTGGAGCACTGCATCGCCATCAACAAACAAACAAACAAACAAAGAAACAAACACAGTCAAAACTGAACTGGTACCAGAGAGACGACTTCCTCCCAACAGTCAAGAGATCTTAAAAGACTTAAAGAGATGTAAAGAGCTGATTTCAGTGTTTGTTTAACTGCAGCTGATCCTCACCTCAAACAGACAACCAGGTTCTATGTGGACGCTTTGATTTCTACACACAAGATGAGAGGAATTTATTTATCCCAAAGGAAATTCTCCCACAACATTTGTCACACAAATTCAGGGGATTTAAAAGATTTAAAAGTATGTATGCAGTGCAGAATAATGCAAAACCAACAAGCTAAACAATCTGACGGTATGCAACAAATCTACAGAAACTATGAGAACACAAATATGCAAACAGAAGATGACACTTTATACGCTAAGACAAACTCAGATATCATTTTTTTTAAATTTTTGTTTGTGAACATGTCGCTCTAATGTGAGCGGTCCATATGTCCTGCCGCTGAGCATGAGTCAGCAGTTCTGTAACGAGGCTCACACACACTGACGAGTCTTTACTGGTGAAACTAATACTCATTAATCTCAGTGTTTTATTGTTACTGTTATTTATTATTGTTTTATCCAGTTTCTATTCTTGTATTATATTAATCTTGTCCTAACAGAACTTTTCTATGTCTCCACGTCCACTGTCTCTCTGTCCTGGACAGAGTCCTGTCTAATTATCAGCTGTTCATCTGAAGAACTGATCAAGGTCATGAAAAATAACTAAGTTTCAGAAGATAACAAATGTAGTTTGTGGTCATATATTTATCTGGAAGCTCTTCTGTCCCAAATCACCATGCAGCTTTGTGATATTATTTAGAATGTTGTCTTTTTTTTTTCTTAAATTTGACTGTGACAGCATGTTTCCATCTTGAACAAACTGAGCTCTAAACCCTCGGTAGTGGAGGTGTTTCTACTGTGACTCAGCTAATTCTTCACCTGAATGGAGAATCCTAATTATATTAAACTGTCCATAAAAACCTGCAAATAGAACAATAAACACACGCTGAGGTTAACTGAAGTTAAATTTCTCATCATAAAAATGAGGGTTTTTTTCTCACCAAATGTCAATGTTCAGGTCAGGACGTCATCAGTTAGATCAACTATAACATAAACCATCAAAATAAAGATCTTTCTCTTTCCATGACTGCAAAATTAAGGTCAGATTAAAGGACATTACTGAGCAGCCATGCAGAGTTTGGGTGCACTTCTGGATTTTTCTGAAGTCCTCCTAAAGAAAATGTTACCATACAACAAAACTGCATCTTTTCCGTCATAGATATGTTTGTAACAGAGACCGGTGGTTGAGTCCTGAGTGACAGAAGTCAGTGTTGAGTTACTTTACATGACAGTTAAAGCCTAACATGTTTCATGAATGTTTGTTCTGCTTCAGTTCACAGAGATAACCACACGTTTAGATTTCCCTCTAAATATTATAAAGAGTTTAATGTGTGGGAACATTCATGAATGTTACATCCATCAAAAAGACTCATTCGACATCAGACAGTTTGATTTTTATATTTCAGGCCTAAAAGCAGCAGAGGACACTGAAGGACGACCACTTCCTCTCTGCAGCTTCTTCAGCCTTTCTGCTCTAAAAATGAGCCTTGATGGCTTCATTAGTCAGAGCGACCTGTGTGCCTCGACACGGATAAGCCTCATGCAGATGTGACACAGGTCAGGATTTCAGCAGCTGCTGCAAAACGCAGGAATCAATCTCCATAAAGTAGACACCCTGGTAACCAGGCAGCAGGTCTGAGCATGCTCACATGAAGTGAACAAGGGCTGAGCTTTTTTAAAAGATTTCTACAGCTTTCATGAGCCCATTATCGCCTGATCCTGATCCTGATCCTGACCCTGATCCTGATCCTGACCCTGATCATGACCCTGATCCTGATCCTGACCCTGACCCTGATCATGACCCTGATCATGACCCTGATCCTGATCCTGATCCTGACCCTGATCATGACCCTGATCCTCATCCTGACCCTGATCATGACCCTGATCATGACCCTGATCCTGATCCTGATCTTGATCCTGATCTTGACCCTGATCATGACCCTGATCATGACCCTGATCCTGACCCTGATCATGACCCTGATCCTGATCCTGACCCTGATCATGACCCTGATCCTGATCCTGACCCTGATCCTGATCCTGATCCTGACCCTGATCATGACCCTGATCCTGATCCTGACCCTGACCCTGATCATGACCCTGATCATGACCCTGATCATGACCCTGATCCTGATCCTGACCCTAATCATGACCCTGATCCTGATCATGACCCTGATCCTGATCCTGACCCTGATCATGACCCTGATCATGACCCTGATCCTGATCCTGACCCTGATCATGACCCTGATCCTGATCCTGACCCTAATCATGACCCTGATCATGACCCTGACCCTAATCATGACCCTGATCCTGATCATGACCCTGATCCTGATCCCGATCATTTGCATCTTGTTGATTTTCAGTGAATCCCAGAGTTTTTGCTGGTGTGTGAACTTCTTTCCTGCCTCTTGGACAGCCCTGTTCGATCAGCCTTACAGCAGGACGAGCCTCACAAAAGTGATGGACACTCAACAGCGAAATGATCTTAAACATGAAACACTTAACTTTAACCCAAAAATATCATTAATAGAGAAGCACCCTCAGATGAAATCATGATGAATGTTTAGTGTAAAGACAGGTAGATGAACTGAAACACACACACACACACACACACACACACTGAAGACAGAGAGGAGATTCCTCTCATGAATAATGCAGAGCAGATAAATTGAATTAAGACTCTGTGTTGTACTGAGTGTGTGTGTGGGCTGGGTCAGTCAGTGCTGACTCATCAAACAGACAGAAACAGGAAGAGGATTTAAAGTCCTCTGCTTCAAGACTCCTCATTTTTTACAGTGTGCTGCTGCTGTGTCTTTTTTAAACCCACTTAGTGAAATAAAAAGGTTTTGATCGAAGCTCGACTCTTTTATTGACTGTAGTTTCTCTTAAAAAGTGTGTGTGTGCGTGTGTGTGTGTGTGTGTGTGTGTGTGTGTTTGCAGTCAGGGGTCATGAAGGAGGGAGCAGAGACTCAGAGCCAAATGGGAGCTTCCTTTGTGCCTCGAGGCAACTGTTGACTGTGGCGGAAAATATTGGACTTTCAGAAATAGCTGTCTTCAGCACACACACACACACACACACACACACACACACACACACACACACACACACGGCAAAGAGTCGCTCTTCTTTTAGTCTAAAAAAGCAGGATCACGGACACATGAGGCACTGCGCTGACATGAATTCATCACCTGGAGACAAAGTCGACCTTAATGACATCATCACTGTCATGACTGAACTCACTGTAAGATGGAGATTCAAGGTTTCCTTCACAGCTTCCACCTGACTGACTGCTGGCGTCCTGACACGCTGAAATCTTCCTTCTGATTTTAAAACCAGTACGACTTCATTATGTCATATGTACTGTAAATACTGGCATACTTATTTTTAACCCTATGTAGGATATTTTCCCTAAACCTAATCAAATAATTGTGTTACTTCAATCTATCCAAGTTAGTGGAGGTTTATTTTCAGAGAATATATGATGAGGAACAACTTTTCAGAGGATAAAGACAGGAGAGATGTTATGTTTCAACAGACTCTCACTTCTGAGGTCAGTAATGAACTTTTACGTTTTATTTCAGACAATAAACCCAAAGAGTGAACTCAAATGAAAGGCAGTGTGACGGAACCAAACAGTGTTGAATCGTCACTTTTGAGCTCAGCTACAGAAAGACTTGGTGTCCTCTTTGTTTCCAAAAGTAAACACACAATGAATAGTGCTCCTTTTATGCTGTATGTATTGTGTAGCCTACTAATTTCCTTGCTCTCTTGAATTCAGTGTATGCACATTTTAAAATGCCATGCTTTAATGTAGTGCTGCATGCTGCAGAAACCACGTGTCACACTCACATATCAACTCTACGTTCCGACATGTTTCTTTTTCTGCTCACACACTTTGTTCAGTGTGGATGTGTATGCATGAGGAGAAACAGTCTGATCCACAATCAGTCAACACACACACACACACACACCTTAAACTGTCTGTGTGTCCCTCGTTATCGCTGTGTCTCATGCCGGGGCATCAGGTGGATGGGTGTGTGTATGTAGGTTTCCAGGCTGAGCAAACAAATGAACACTGTGATTTATGCTGATAGCAACCACACGTTACAGAAAGAAAGCGCTTCCAGTGTCTTTTGCACTTGTCCAATTAGGGATGTTCGAGTCTCTCCTCTCCTTTCTCTCCCTCTCGTCATGTTTTCTCTCCTGTTGTTGTCGTTTTGTTTAACCTGGAAAAGCAGCTTGTGATGTGGGATTCTAGTTTGTACAAGATCTCCCCGTGCACATCTTCCAAAAATAATCCACCTACGGATATTCTGTGTAGTTTAGGAAGTTAAGGACGCTCCGCCAACTTTTTCTCAGATTTTCCAGAAACTGATGTGCTGCTTGTCAGAATTATGTGTCAGTCTGAGCTCCTGAGCTGAATATTTGAGTAGAGCATGAGACTAAATATGACTGCACTGGATCAGTATGAATCATTTCCATATATCACACCAATTAGCAAGGAAAGAGCTGATACCACCAGCTAAATTATCCACTAGTTTCAGCTGACTGCTTTGAGAGGAAATCAGGTTTTGTGATCCTTTTACACATTTGTAGTTTTTACTGTCTCACTCTTTTGTCTGTTAGAGCTCTAACAGTTCAACCAGTTTGAGCCTGAAACCTTCAACCTGCTCAGGAAAAGTTTTCATCTATTAAAGCTGCACAGGACGACTGCTGTCCTCCAGGATCCAAATGGATCGACCTTTTTAAAAGAAAAACAGTAACAGCAGTCAAATCAAGTCACTTTTATTTGTATAACCTAATATCACAAATGACAAATTATCCTCAGAGGTCTTTACAGTCTGTACAGGATATTTTTCCCCTCACATCTCTGAGGAAAAACTCCCAAAAAAACCCAAAGTTTCAGTCCGAGCAACAGTTTTATGTGATTTCATGTGAAGTAGTTATTTCTTTGAATAATGGGGAAATAAATCTCCTGTATTTCTTTGTGACCTCCTCACAGACAGGAGCGTAAACTTATTATGTCTTCATTTTACCCCTGAATTATTCAAATATTATTTTGCATAAATGCAACAAGGAATATTTGGGTGCCATGCATAATGAATGAATTCTGTGTTTAACTAAAGTTCCTAATGGTGTTATGTTCAAACAGCAGGAGCTGCATTAACAGAGGCGATGTGGAACCATTCAGCCAAGTTCTTCTCTTTCAAACACGTGGTATTTTAAAAAGGCCAGAATATTAGCTATGAGAATATCAAATACTCCCCTTTCTGCTTACTGTTTCTTTTTTTTTTGACATTTTGTTAAGAGAAAAAAGACTCATGTGATGCATTAGCATGAGCAGTGTCAGCCTCAGGTGAAGGAAAACAAACTAATGTTAGCATTAGCTGCCATGTTTAGGCAAAGATCGATGTGCAGCCACCCTGTCTTGATTGACAGATGTGAGAATATGATTCACCGACCATTGAGGAATAAAGATGGAGGTGAAATAAAGTTGAAAGAGAACCTCAGACATACCCAGTGAGCCGTGCAGCTCAGTATTCATGCAGGATAGAAGCAGGAGGAATAATTGAAAGGAAGCTTTTACACCAGTCTCCTCCATGCAACTCATATTAATTAAGCCAGACAGCTGGGAAAAGAGCATAATCGGCTGTGAATTACCTCTGTGGAGGTCACACTGTGGCAGACAATAACCATATTATCAGTGCTGTGTGAATGCAGATGAGAGGGGACGTGTTAACAGGCTGATCCAAGGTGAGCTCCGTCTGTCTCAGGTGTTTTAAGTGACACTCTGAATCAACAGTAAAACATGTTCAACTTCCTGCACTAGCTGTATTACAAGCTGCCAGCTGTGTGGAGGTCAAAGGTCAGCTAATGCATGAAGCCAGGCTGCATGGAGAGGAGCTACTGGAGAGATATATCAGTGAAATAAAGATATAAAAATGAGACTTCATCCAACTGAAATGGGAAGGTCAAATATGGAGCATGAACGACGTCACTCCAGGAGAAGCAGGATTTAGGACAGTGGAGTCCATTAAGAGACTACTTAAAGCCATGGTTATTGTTGTAAATCGAAACACATTAAAACTACTGCAGAGATCAGAGTTTGACTGGTGTTTTTTATGTTATTGGAGCCACAGACAGAAATTAACAACAGTCCTGTTTCTTTGAATCAACGTCAACCTGCAGATTATAAATATATTTGTGATACGTCAAAAACTAATTCAACCTGTGACTGAATATGTCAGATAAATAATAGAATATAGAATAGGTACATAATTTAACTCATTGAGTTCCAGCTGTTTAATAAAACAGGAAGTGTCTTGTTCCAGTGTTTTTGTCCATTTTCAGTCATATTTCTAGACCCACAGAATAGTTTGTACTATGACTCTGAAAACAGTGAATATCTCAAATGAAAGAAGAAACTCTCTATTTCATCATGAAAAAAAACTGTTTGTTCATATCTTGTTCCTGCTGGCAAAAAAGGAAAGATGAGTATACTCGTTTGTGTTGTATTTTAAAGGACGTAAATATACGTCTTTGGCACTCAGATAGTTCAGGTATGCTGGACAAAGTCTTGCTTGTTATTAAGGACACTTGAACAGCAAACATCACTGAGGAAACACACTATATGAAAATCATATGAAAATGCTGCAAAGTGTAGATTATCATGTATCAGTGTGTTACACGTCAAATATTTACCCAGATATTGACTTTCCCATTCATCGGTACAGCTTCACTGTTCAGCTCCTCACGCTGTGTTGCAGAATCATGATTCTGATCCTGAGGTAGAAATACATGAGCAGCGACAGAATAGAACGATTGTTTGACACTGTGTGTGTTTGCTGTGTATCTGCACAGGGACAGACGCTGAAATGTATTCTTTGTGTGCCAGCAGACATCAAAACACAATTCAGTCGACAAGTCGAGCCTCCATTGATACTGCTGCTTCTTCAGCGGCTGTCAGCCATGCAGCTGCTGGTGTGTGTGTGTGTGTGTGTGTGTGTGTCAACACATGTCGAAATATAATTTCACAGAAGCTACCATTCAGAGAGACGAGATATGTGTGTGTGTGTGTGTGTGTGTGTGTGTGTGTGAGTAGGAGAGTGAGTTTTGACAATAAAATACACCATGTGTTTCACCTTTTTTCTCTGCCTTTTCTTTTGCTTCATCCAAGCGTAGTGACCCTGGGCTGCAGTCCAAGATGAGAGCATGCACACACACACACACACACACACACTGAGTGTGTATCTAGTCGTGAGCTGCAGCAAACGTAGCCATGCAAGCTAGGGAACATCAACATAAACAACGCTCTGCACACAGTCATTTCTGATCAGTGCATCATGTTAATGTCGAAATTTAAGAACGTGAATCTAGAGACGCAGAGAAAGAAACACTCAGCTTGAAGACAAAGAGACAAAAGTGGACAGATTCTCTCTCACAGCATGAAACGCATGCAGAGCCACAGAATGATGCAGGGATGCTGCAGCAGTCTGAGGCTGACGGCTCACAGATTTAAGGCTCGCTGCTGCCTGCACAGGATTTTCTAATTAGAGTTGGCGACTTGGCTTCAGCTTCGCCTTGCAATAAATCACCGAGCCTCTCAGGTGCATTCCCCCCAGCCCTGCTCAGTGGCATTTCACTATCAGCACACTGATTGAGCTCCCCTGATATTTCCATCCAGGAGAGGAGGAAAATGGAAACGGTGTTTGTTTGTGTGTGTGTGTGTGTGTGTGTGTGTGTGTGTGTGTGTGGGTGGGGGGGTTTACATGACTCAGCTAAACATGAGAGGGAGGCTATCGGTTAAAAAGGAGCACCATACTGGTCTTCAGCATCTTATCTGAGACTGAAACTGGGAGGTTTAGTGCTCCTTTATTTTCAAGAGTAAGGCTTCTGCAAATTGAATTCCCTCAACACGTTGGAGACTAATGTTTATCCTTTTTCTTCTGACGTACAGAATCACAGTTTGGTCCTGAAGCCAATTCAATGTATTAACCAGAACTTTAGCAGCTTCACTGCTTTCCAAAGGGAAGGAGACAAACATCCAATTTCAGTCATAGCAGGTAAGTTAGAAGAGATGATAGGGCTGCGTCTTTTTTTTGTCTGAATATAACAGTCATATAACATCTTTAGGTTGATTTTCAGTAAAAAAAAGTGTTGTAGTGAGGCTGAAGCAGATATGGGACTGAATCTAATCACATCACTCTTCTGTTCCTGCTGGATAATGCATGTGTCTTAACACTACTGCATCATACATGGGACAGGGTCAGGGATTCAAGATGTAAATAAACTCAAATGATGTAAGTTTACATCCTCTTAAAGTTCTGCTGTCAATGGAATTGAAGAGTTTTATTTATTTTTTTCCACAATCATTCCTGCTTTAATCCTGTCATAGTGTAGAAAGAACTTTTAAAAGATTGGCATTTTTTCTTTATTACTTTATCACACAGGAATGAATCATCTGATTAGCAACATTCATCGATTTAAAAAAAATCTAGCATTATTCATCTCCTGCAGCATCACAAAGAAGACATTTTGTACTAAAATAGCTCGCTGGCATTTTGCCTTTTTGATATTTAGATATTTTGCCAGCATAAATAAATAAATGTACAGCGTTTAAAAGAACACAGTCCAGGGACATGTGCATGATTAAAAGGCTTAACTTGAATCTCTTGCTGGCAGCATGTTCAGGTGTCACAGCATCTTAATTAAGACTGACGACGCAACATTTAACACAACACAGGTTTGTGGTTTCATCAGAGCCAGAACAAGCTGCCTGCAGAGAGATTTTAACGTCATGTGACACGCTTTCACAGCTCTGTTACCTGCAGAGCTGCACTGCAGAACGACTCTCTGCTGCCAAATATGAGCGCAACTGAAAAATGAGCACTTTCAGACGTAATTCACTCCCACTGATAGTGACACGATTATACTGCACTTCCAATGTCTCTGTAACGATAAGTACAGTGTGGCGCTTCTATCAGACTGCAGTGTAAAACGCTGCTGTAAGGACATGAGTGATGAATGATCTGACTGTCACTCTGCTCGGAGCTTCCCCTCTGATCTGAGCACCAACATGATGGATTTATCAGCTGATCTGAGGCCAGCACTGTTTAGGAACTTTAGTGGGTTTTCAGGATCTCTGCTAGTTTTCTGCAGAATGTTTGTTTGTCTGGATTCACCATTTAGTCTCCTGTTGTCAAGCAAATAAGATCAGTTCATCAGAATTGTGATGCACACAAAAAACGATGTGTTCTTTTATGTTATTGCATCACTTCTTATTCATTTTCACCGTTTTATCACCATTAAATATTTAAAATGTGCTAGTTTCAGTGTTCAGTGTATTTTGAAATGCCCTTCCATATATTTTGCACTTTTATCTGTTTTGAATTCAACAGTTTGATCTCTCAATAAGATACTCAGGTTTTACATGAATGAAAACACACCTCTGCTTTTTATTCTGGCTCTCATTAAAAGTTTCAGTTGCATACGGTATACATCACACTTTTACGTCAGGGTTTTAAATATTTCTTATATAAAGATAAAATGGAGTTTTAGCAGGAAAACATGCAGGTATATATATATACACAGTATATCACAACATAAATCACACAGCAGCGATAAAAGGCTTCAGTCCATAAAGTGAGATGAAAGAAGTGATTTAACAGATGACAGTGATTCACCGACAGTTTAAACTCCTCAGTCAAGTCTCTTCAAACTCTATCACACACCAAATTAATGGCTGTCATTAATATCACCCCTAAAATATTACAAACCACAGTGAACCCTCCAGATCGTGTACATCAGGCTTTTTGATGTTGCTGTCTGTGAGCATCGGCACTGAGCTTAAAATGAACCATTCTCTGTACTCAGATGTATTAAAATGATTTTTCCAGGGTTGTTCCATCACAGAAAACTGTTTCAGGCCAAATGTGCTTTTAGTCCTTTCACTTTGTTAACCCAAAATTTAAATGTGATGCAGTTTAAGTGAGCGATACGTCTTCTGCAGAGGGCTTTAACAGCTCCGAGCTGCACTAAAAGCTCTGCAAATTGTTTAAAAGCAGCAACAGATGAGGGATGCTGATGGTCTGAACGACGCCAAGATGTAACCAGTCGGTTACACTTCTAATAACATTCCCATCATGCCTTCTATTAGCCTCTGTCTCTTTTCTGTCGTGTTTCTGTTATTGTCAACAAACTTCATTAAAGGACCAAAACTAGCAAGAAGTTGATGAAGTATCAGAGTCGGTTAGACACTCCAGAAAACCCATTTAGAGTCTATTTTTACCACTTTTATCTTTTATCCAACTCTCTCTCTCTCTCTATATATATATATACATATACATATATATATATATAGATATATATATATATATATATATATATATATATATATATATATATATATATATATATATATATATATATATATATATATATATATATATATATGTTTGTCTTGTGGAGCACATTAATGTAAAATTATAAATAAAATATAAATGAATACATTTAAACATGAAGTACTGTGTGATATTTCTTCTTCCTCTGAGCCACAGAGCTCCATTAAAACACTCCAATAAAGAACCCAAAAATCCTTCTCTGAAAATAGTCCCTCAGGCTGTTTTAGGACACAGTTTTGTTTCTTTTCTGTGAAAATGAAACTATATATTCATGAGATCTGATCGTAGATTTAAAGGATTTGGTAGTGACACTGATCATTAAGCTATGACCTGTGAACACTTTCTGTCTTTTAGTGTCGCTGCCACACAGGAAGTGACTCAACAGTATGGAACCAGACCCATCGTGGTTTCCAGAAAGGAGACTAAATTTACAGTGAAACAAGTAAATTCTCACACTATAGAAAATGCAGTCAAACTCTGAAGTCCATGGAGCGAGTCACACCTCAATCCCATCATGCCTTTCACTTCACGCTGCAGGTAGCACAAACAGCTTCTTCATGTCCCCTGGTGACCAAAAAAAACATTTTCCTCTAATCTGCCTTAAAGACTCACAGTTTTTTTTTAACTGGGGACCAAATTTTGATCTTTTTCAAGCCTGAAAGTCACTTTTGTTTTACTGAATGACTTTTTGACCTGTTTACTCCAGAAGTAATGACCTCACTGAGGAATAAATCTGATACAAAGCTGACCTTTATTTAGAGCTCTGACCTGGTTTCAGCACGGCGGTGGAGATGAGGCCTGACGGTGCTCAGCGTTGGTTCGCTGACTCAGCACTTCTGGACGTGAAGGACACTAACTCATAAGCCTCGACTCTTGCCTAATTGTATGGATCTGCCCTGATCAATTCAACGTATTACTGCAACAGGAGCAGCATGGCGGAGCTGGAGGTGGGCGGGTCCCAGGGGGAATAGAAGGAACGTCTTATCAGGGAGGAGGACGAACGAAGCAAAGCTCAACAGGCTTCGTTGTCTCAGACTGCAGAGGTTTACACGACGCACCACTACCAATACCAGTTTTATCCTCCTAAACTGACTGCCAGTGTTCACTTTAGACACAGAGCATTCAAAATAATCCAGTTCACTCAACAGTACATGTTTGATGTAAAGTCAGCAGAGTGACGCACACAGAAACATCTCTATCAGTGGGATAATTAAAGGATGACAGATGTGCCTCTATTGATCTCTGCTCTGTTTCAGTGCGGCAGATCTACCAGCAGACTTATTCACTTCATACTCTGCTTCTTCTCTGACTCTTGATGATTTCCAGTGATTGAATATATTTCCCACTGGAGATCAGGAGAGCGCGACACATTAGTGATTTTGATCTTCATAAACAGAGCTGACCTGAGTCAGAAGCTGCAGCACTGAGCCATCAGACTGTCAGCTAACATGCATCGACAAGAAATCAACAAATGTGGAGGATGACCCTGAGCGCTTCTTTTCAGAGGAGCCTCCTCACAGAGGGACTGTAATGCGTTTTGAAGGCTGTGAGTAAGTTGATGGGAGCGTCGCAAAGGCTCAACGCTTCTGGAAAGAAGCCTGCGAGCGAAACAAAAGCCGAAGAATCAAAGTCGCCGTGCTGTGACAACCCAGAGAAGGAGAAGTCAAAACGAATCCCCCGCTCTGTGATTGACCCTGGCGTCTGAGAAACGTGACAACTTTTACAACGCTATGAAAACATGGATCAGACGCGCCGGAGAAAAGACATGTAATCACTCAGTGAGAGGAGGAAGGGAAACGGAGAACTGGAAGAGACAGAGCAAAGATGGTTTGATTTATGGAGTTTGATGGAGCTGATCAGAGGCAGGCAAACAGTGAGGAGACATCAAGTTGACAAAGTAAAACTCAAACTGGGAGTCATTTTGGGGCGGAGTGACAGTTAATTCCCTTAAGCCTTTCTGGAGCTGTGGAAGTTTGGGACCGTGCGTTGAATCTTAAAGACACACTGAACATCATTTTAGCACTTTTATGTTTCATCTTCAGCAGCTGAACTCATCATTCATTTGTCTCATTGCTCATTACTCGGGGAATCAAATGAAGACTCTTTTTGTTGCAGGAACGTGTCGTCACTGCAAATGAGGAAGACGATGTTGAGACATCAGGATGAAGACAAGTGGACGTTAGCTGATTTAAAATACATACCTGCTCTGCCAGCACAAATCTACTGATCAAAACAACACATACCAACAAATATGTATATGCTCATTTTATTTTCAAGCTATTGGGTAACAAGTTAAAACAGGGTTAGGGTTAGCATTTATTTATTTGTGTCACCTGATGAAGTCCAATATTCTGCTGTTTTTTTGCTGGTGCATGTATTAGTTTGATTTTGTCATTTTGTTGTATGTCGTTCAGGGGATAAATTTCCTCTTTCCTGCATCCATCCATCGTACAGCTGTGGTGTTTGTAGACCACCAGTGCCATGGCCTGTTCATGGCTCCCCAGAGACACGCCTCCAGATGGGGCTACGATTTATAGGCTCTCACCCAAAAGCATTGATTTTATCGACACGGTCAAGGCTAAAGATTTTTACAGTATTAAATTGAACATCTACATTCTGCTAGCATCTGGTGTTTCCATTGATGGACGCTCGCTTAGAGGCTCTTTGTGTTCATATGGATGCTATGCAGCTTCACTTCCAGCTGGTATTAAAATGCAGAGAAGAGTTCTGCCAAAGCATCAAGACAAACGATGAAAACGTCTTGCATGAAATCCCTCTTCTTTCTCTCCTTTGCTGTTTCCACCACTCGCTCACACTGAGTATCAGCAGGTCACACGACCGTCCCTGGAGAGGCGTCTGTCATTGCCTGACATTGTGTTGTATTGTTATTCAGGACCACGTCCTGCTCACATGACAAGATATTCTGGCCCTGATGGAACTGCATCCTCTGCGGCTCGTTTTATGATCGTCTGCGAGCTGCGAGGCTGGTCTGCAGGAGAGAGCACTGATGTATCCATACCAGTGTGGAAATATAAGAGGAGCAGATCAGCAGGATGGTCTGTGACTGCATCAAACTAATAACACCACTAATAATGAACCATCATAGAGACCTGCATCCAGATTAACTAGTTCATCATTCATCACACATCATTTGTTGTGCATCACTTCATGTCTGTGGACCACAGGACACAAAGCTAGTGGAGCTACGGTGGCCTGGAGGTGCTGATCCAGTGAGCAAAGTGCTGCTTTTCTGGAGAGTTGTCACACATCAACATGAAATCAACATCTTGTCAGTGAAGTTCAAACTCCAGCAGGAGGTCAGCGGCTTCACCTTCAAACTGTGACGCACTCGTAGAAGGACGGCGTTTCTGTTTCTGTACGTCACAAATAGTGTTTTTTCAAAAGTAGGTTTACTTAGTTTTTTGGCTTTTTTACGTTATGCAACAACTTATGTAATAAACTTATGTAATAAAACTGCAGTCAAGTCACTTTTATTATCATCTTAAATCTTTTCCAATCAGTTCAGGGGAAATATTAGGAAATCCGTCAACAAACTCCTGGATGCAAAACAAAAAGAAAGAAAAAAAACATTGTTCCTTGATCCCATGACCTGTTCATCAGAGAATGACAGGGATTTGAAATCATCTGCCAACTAACAGAGAGACAAACAACCTCCAGGCAATAAAGCTAATAATAGGAGTAAAGTACAAAGCGCAGTGAGAATAAAAGTTTATTTGTTGTTCTTAGTAAAAGTTCCAAGGACCTGAGGGACGACTGCATGAAAGGCCCAGAGCTCATTAAGGTCCGTTCTGCACTTTTCAGGAACCAGCAAACAAATTAGCAACTCAGCCGCAGAATAATGAGAGCAAAAAACAATTTATCACTTTGCATGCTGGCCTGTGCTCGAGCGCGTGATGGAGAGTTATTCACTCTGAGCTGCAGCAGCTTGATCATCATGAGGAGAGAACGTGAGGCGATAACGTCTCAGTGGAAAAGACGCTGACAAGCAGCATGTAAAGAGAGAACCGAGCTGCTGGTTTAACATCACGTCTTCTGTCTGACGACCAATCAGTCTGTGAAACGACGGCTGAGGTTCAGGGCTGCAAAGGTCAGCTCAACTCACTTCTCATCACTGACATGTTCCAAGAAGTTTGATCACTTGTTTGTGTTTGCATGTTTTCATTAATCATGTGCACGTGTGTTCTCTGCTGCTCCACAATGAAACCTGCAAATCAACGAGCAGAAACTCAGGACCTGTTTACCGGAGAACGCTTGTGGGTAAAAACGACAGAATACTTGATCAGAAGTGCCTTTTGTTTAGACAGCGACGGCGTTTTTGGGGCTTGAAAACGTAAAGAAATGAAACCACCCTCCAGAGTGGAAAACTTGAATACGCTCCGCCGTAGCGTTTCCGTCTACACTGCCCAAGATGCAAAACTCTGCTCAGATCTGCTCACGTCACGTACGCGTTTAAGTCACATGCATGTGCCAGTACAGGGAAATAAACAAACATGTCGGATTATTTGCATGCGTCGGACCTTCTCTAATAAACACACGGAAGTGTAGAGAATCTGCACAGATAGTATCACTGAACAGAGAAGGATCTGTAATCATGGCGGTGTTGTGTCATACTAAATCACAGCACCAACTAGCCGACTAGCATGCAAAGCTAATTGAATTCCACGCACTTTTGCGTCACCGTATGCACGCAGATTTCCTTCTGAAAACGCTCGTCTAAACGTGGAATAAAAAGTGAAGACCCCACTTTTGTGTCTTGTGCTCAGACCGTCATCATATAAACGTAGCCTTAAAGGTGCAACATGAAGCCACCTGCTCCAAACAAATAAAATACACCAAAGCAAGAAACACTTAAATTCATCTGAATAACTCCAGTATCTTATAATCCTCATATGTGGCATCATCCTGTGGTTCATGTTAGCCATCTGAGTGTTTCCTGCGGCATTAACCAGGGCTGCAATGATCCACCTCACAGTCTGTGTCCTCCCTGCTATCAGGAGTACACCTGCTCAGGTGCTTCACTTTGGGCTGGTCAGGTTGGAGGGAGGAGCTGAACTCACCTGTGAACACACCTGTGTGATCAGGCTTCAAACACGGATGCTGTGATCCTGA
This sequence comes from Synanceia verrucosa, assembly GCA_029721515.1. Taxonomy (NCBI): domain Eukaryota; kingdom Metazoa; phylum Chordata; class Actinopteri; order Perciformes; family Synanceiidae; genus Synanceia; species Synanceia verrucosa. Next base: position 678,799 of record CM056553.1, read on the forward strand.
TCCAGATGTGAGCTCACAGTTTCTCCTCCAGTGTTTTAAGCTCACAGTAAAGGTCATGAATTTGGCTTCAGTCAGGTTTGAATCTTTAACCATAATTCTGTCATAATTCATAATTCTGTTTATAACACTGTGCTTCATGAAGGCTGATGTATAAGTGACTTTGTCCACATCTCCCAGCATTAAGACACAGGACTTGTGTCATGTGTTACTGACATGTTTCTGCTTTAGCGCCACCAGCAGACCTTCCTGTGCAGGAAGTGCTGTGTCTTCGTCAGGGCAGATCGCCTTTCCAGAGAACTTAATCCCTGGCTGGCACGAACACATCTGTGTGTGACTTTCCTTCCTTCCTTCTTCAAACACATGTGCATACATGTGCACAATCCATTCAGCAGCTTAGTCATGTCTGACTGCCGTCATGCTGAAACACATGCCTGTTGAAGCCCCTGCAGACACGCTCTGCTCTGCAACACCAAGTCTTTTTTTTCTCCTCAGCTTTGTGATGCATGATTCTGGATCTGCATAATCCATCCACCGGATCACACTATCTGATCCAAGTTCATAAACTCTGTGAGGATTCAGCGCTGTCACTCAGCAGCAGCTCTGTGGAGCAGCTCGTTAGCTCAGAATCCTCACTTCCTAATCAACTCTTTCATTCTGTGTCACCGTCATGGAGGCTGACGTCTGAAAACACAAACAAGCAGAAACAGCTTCCACAGATGGGTTGGACGTACAAGTATTCACTCAACAGAATAAATGTGATTCCTCTTGTACATCATCTACATATATATTTAGAAAAAATGCTTTGTACGACTGTAACAGCAAACTGTTGGATGAGGGTTGGTCTCGTCACCGTGTATCAAGTTAAAAATAAGTTAATTGGAGCCTAAATTAAACAGTCATAAAAATAAATTGGCTGTTACTAAATGAGGGTGATAACTCTCCAGTGTGACTGCCTGACAGGAGGCTGTTAACGTCTGATGCTCAGCTCACTAAACGGCTGCAGCTCACATGCATGTGACTTATTTTCATGATGTTTCATTTTACCAAATATAAGAGCCATTAAGAATCATTTTAGACATATAGAAATGTGTGCTCATTTAAAAATCACAGTTATGATCCACAGTTGTCTCGTCTCCTGGCAATTCAGGTGAGAAAAAAAAAGAGACGAAGAAGGTTCAGGTATGTTTCTGTTGAGGCACAAAAATAATTTACTGTTCATAAGGACATGAAAACTTTGTATTTTGGGTTAAAATGGGTTACTTCTTAATTAAAGTTAAGGTGTGTGTTCCTTAGTCAGAGTGAGACTGCTAAGTTATTTTGAAAATATTATCAAGAACACCTTTTAACGCTCTTCATATGTCATCACAGTGCAGGTTTTCTACTGACTGCATGAGGACCTAAGCTCTCTTTCCTGCTTCATGTTGTATGAATAGATTTCCATCCCTTAGAGGAAAAACCTCTGCAGCATGAAAGCAGGACAGGTGCAGAAAGACTTCAGCTTGGTGATACGAAGCTGAACTGCTCTGAACTCTGCTGCCTGCAGCGAGCCGCCACACTGCTCACTAGCAGCACAGCTATTGTGATGTATGAAGAGTAACACCAAATATAATCTCTTCCTCTGACTCGCAGCTCGCCGGTCTGGCAGCCTGCAAAGTCACGGCCGACCGGTGCAGCGTTTGAGCTGAGCTTTGTGCTGCTGCGCCTCGCGGCTGTCACAGCGAGCGCATGACATTGGGGACGAGCTTTTTGGCATTGAATCACGAGGGGAATCCTCTGCTTTTCCCTCTCGACCATCCCCTTCAGAGGAGACTCGTCCGCCACCCAGTTGCCATTGACAGCACCAGAGGCTGCGGCTCTGCAGTCCTATTTATAGGCCCATCCCGTCCACGGCTGCTGCCATGGCCAATCTGTGTGACTGCGGCCCAGCGGCGGTGGATTTAGCTGTGTTTTCCTGATGGGATTAGCAGTGACATCACATTTGGAATCCCTCGAAGCAGCCAGGCGGCCCTTTTGCTTCCCTTCTCCTCCTCCTCCTCCTTCTTCTTCTTCCTCTTCTTGAACGTAGATGCTCGTTGTGTACCCTCACCATCTGCTGCCTGCACACTCATGGAGTGAAGCCCATTAATAATGAACTAAAGTGTAGTGACACCGTTCGTAACAGCAGTGGATATCGGTTGTGTTTTGACTGAGGTGCCACAGGTTTTTCTGAGGTGCCTCGTTTGCATTTCAAAGCCTCTTCTGCAGCGTCTGATCATCTGAGTAGTAGCAGTAACCAAACAGGACAAACGTCGATGTCGTCGAGCTAATTGAATCGTGTGCCATTAATCAGTGTCATATCTGCCTGGGCTTCTCTTATACGTGCTGTTTGTGAACAATAAGAGGGGATCCCCGGAGTCCAAACTGTCATATCATTAGCTCTGCCCTTTCACCACGTTCATCCATCATGACTCAACGACCAGTGGAACGTCACACAACACGACGCACTCTTCTTGTGAGTCAGGCTGATGCACTCCTCGTTTTTGAAAGACAAACCCAAACTGACTGATGAATCAGCTCCTGCTGTGCTCTACACTCTCCCCACGAACATCTCAATGGATCTGCAGTCCGTTTGTCACGTCTGTGTTGGAGCCGCCTGCTGGGAAGCCTTCATTTACTCTCTCATACACGCTGAAAAGAGTCACTGAAGTGAAGAAAAAGCTGCACTCCAGACTTCTTTTCATATTTCAAAAGCACCAGCGCTCAGTCATACCTCACAAGGAGAGTCTTAAAAACCACACAGGACAGTATTTATTACAGGAACTCACTGACATGTGTTGAATAGTTACTATCATCTCAAAGCTTTGTCTAAATCACTATGTTTAACATTTGAGACACAATTTTACACATCCACAAGTGTTCAATGCAAATATCTCCCCAGATTTTCACTCTGCTTTGGTCTCCACACACAAAAAACATCAGACACTAAAAGCTGCATGTAGGCGATAAAACTGAGTGAACCACCAGATGGAATTGCCTTATTCATATAAAGCTCCCCTAAAGATCCGTTACATCTTGTGTGTGTTTGTCTGTTGAGCACAGAGCTGCAGAAGAAAAGTGTCTGCTGCTCAATTAAAAGACTTTAAATTATTTAGTGAAACAATGAAGCACAAAATGGGATCTCATCTACATATTACAGCTGCAATTTAGGAACTAAAAACAAATTAGGTCTTACATCAGCAAAGTGTTGCTCTCAGCCCCTGGTGCAACATTTCCCATCATCCTCCATGCTCACCCTCTCCCCACTGGCTGACTTGGTTTAGTTGCATGGCAACATCAGCTTATTGAACAGACTGTGGTGAAACACTGAGACTTATTGCTCCTTTGCTGATTTCATTGATATAACTCTCTGAGATAGATGGCTCTGCCTCGTCCACAGCAGAGAGGAGAGGCTGGAGCAGCTTCCTGAGGGTGGAGGGTGGTGTGATTCACTGTTCATCTCTCTCGGTCCCCATGCCGACATAGATCTCAGTTTTTTATATCGCCGAGCTCCATTTGCATTTTAATGGTGTATGTCAGGGCTGACGTCGCAGCCGCTGGCTCTTCTATTACTGTTAAAGCCCTTTAATTAATTATGCAGCGTTACGCATCACAGATGGGGGGCGGGGCTCCGGCCCTGCAATTAGTGGCTGCAGATATCCTGCATCATTATTGGAGGACAGAGGGGCTCTTACTGAGCACACTCAGCGGTTGTTTTAAGCAAAGATATGTTTTGTCATATTTAGAGATTAAGATTTCCATGGCTGAGCAAGAGGGAGGATAGTTTTTAATTGACTTTGAATATAATCACACTAGATTGTTTTTTCCACAGATAACACTCCTCCCTCTGCAATTAAGCTGGCAGCAAGCCCTGATCCCTCTCAGCGATAAGGCTTAGGAAGCGCCGTGGTTCATGAATGAACGAGCTGCTAATCCAGTGAACTTTAGCCGTCCTGCTGTATTTACCGTGTCAACACTCCGGCAAATGGAAGAGATGTTTCTGCTAAGTGCATTAATGTGCTGCTGCAGTCTCTTCATTAATGACAGCTGAGCTGGTCGTCCTGTTGTTGTTCACACTTTCCAATGATGAACGTGATGAATGTAAAATAAAATAATAATTAGGTATTTACATATTTTACTGAAGTACAGCTGTAAATGCTCGGTGCTCTGCAGGTTAATATTTTATATGATACTGTGACCCTTCAGTGTCCTCCAGCATCACTCAGAGCATGTTAGGCTGCCTCCAGTGGCTGTGATGATGGCAGGAAAGGAGCTGTATGTTATGAGCTGGAAGTGAGAATGTGTTTTTTATAAGATAACACCGAACTCAATATGAATTTGGGACTATGCTAACTTGACTTTACGACTTGAGAAGAATTGCTTTGGGATGCAGCAGAGTGAGACTCCGGGGATCCTGACATCTGTGTGGAAGAACATGAACAGAAAGGACAGCCTGTAGTATCTGTGCCATCATGCATACCATCCTATAATCCTCATCACCTAAAGTGGAAGAACGCAGCTTTGTTTTGTGGAGAGCAGCGCTGACTGTCGGACCAGGTTGTTTGCCCTCGGGGTGATGTCCAGTTCAGATCTGCTGCCAGTTCCATTAGAGAGCATCTGTGAGTCTGGGCTTCACAGTTTTAAGGGCTGCAGATGCCAAGTGTACTGGTTATTTGGAAGTAAAGAGAAAAGTGTCTGAGCTGAACAGATAGCTCACAGTGAGCACATTTATTCATTTAGAATGTGGACAGAGTGGAGCACAGAAAATAGTCTGCATACAGGACATAAAATATTCAGTATAAAATTTGAGTGTCTGTCTGAACGTATAGCTACTCCCATCTTGTGATGCATCCTGATGTGAGGTGATAAGAACAAGCTGTACAGATCTATACAGAGCTCTGAACATACAGCAGTGATATCCAAGTTCATCTTAATGACTCATTAAGACAAAATGATGCAGCTTTGAATGGAAGCTTTGAACTGCGTTCATACAACATAGACAGCACACAGAGTCAGTACATATTACACACACACACACACACACACACATATATATATATCTATACATATATATAGTTTTTATTTGTGGAATCCATCCTGCTACATTTAGTTATGGTTCAGACTGACAGCAGATGTGATACTGTAATAATCCCCAATGTGTGCTTCTGTTCACCTGGACAAGTCAGGTGTGTTTCCACTGGAGTTAGTTGAAAGCCTGGTGAGTGTCTTACAGACGCTAAAGGTTGACTTGAGGGTTAGTGTCAGTATTTGAAGAGCTGGTAGTGAGACCAGGTTTATATGTGAGCTAAAGATTTAAAAGAAAAAAGAAACCATAATTTGTGAGGACCAAGGATCACTGTCGTTAGTGTCTGCCTGCAGATCAGTGCTCTCTGCATCACTAATCTAACCACTGTTGAGCTCACTGTATCTGCTCGACCTGCAGAACACAGCAGTGATGGCTGATCATCGTGTGATGCTCTAATATAACAAAAGCAAAGAGGTGAAAAGAAGAATAGATGGGGAGGCTGTTGTCATAGAAACAGTTAACAGTACTCCAGGATGCAGCCTTGCTCTTATTGTTTCAAGGTGTTTGTCAGTTTCACCTGACCCTGCTGTGCATTTCTGATATGAACTGGCCTTGAGGCTGCACCTGGATCTGATCTGGAGCTGATGTGGGCCTCGGGGCCGGCTCTGCAGTGGATCTGGTCCTCAGGCCGGCTCCATGGTCCTCCCTGTCTGTCTTCAGGCTCTGCAGTGGATCTGGTCCTCAGACCCGCTCCCTGGTCCTCCCTGTCTGTCCTCAGGCTCTGCAGTGGATCTGGTCCTCAGACCCGCTCCCTGGTCCTCCCTGTCTGTCTTCAGGCTCTGCAGTGGATCTGGTCCTCAGACCCGCTCCCTGGTCCTCCCTGTCTGTCCTCAGGCTCTGCAGTGGATCTGGTCCTCAGACCCGCTCCCTGGTCCTCCCTGTCTGTCTTCAGGCTCTGCAGTGGATCTGGTCCTCAGACCCGCTCCCTGGTCCTCCCTGTCTGTCCTCAGGCTCTGCAGTGGATCTGGTCCTCAGACCCGCTCCCTGGTCCTCCCTGTCTGTCTTCAGGCTCTGCAGTGGACTCACTCAGTATTCAGCTCAGCGTCCACAGCGGACGGCCGGGGAAAGAAATACGACTCCACTGTCACACTTGGCTGATGTCCCTGTGCTCCTCCACTCCCTCCCTCATTCTTCCCTCCTCTCTCTCTCTTTCTCTCTGGCTCAATATCTAACTCATGTCCTATACAAATGGGCCAGTGGGGAGTGTTCGTGTTCGTGTGCGGCGCAGAGAGAGGCCCTTTATTGTTTGTGTGCGGTAAGGAGAGGAAGAAAGAGATGAAAAGGATGCAGGAGACGGAGGGAAACAAAGATAAATACACAGGGAGGCATAGCAGGAGAGAGGGAGTGACAGATGGAGAGAAATTAGACCCTGCGTCGCAGTATAACCAGTTTCCCTATGAGCCATTCTTTCCCTCAGCGCTGCCTCAACAACACACATCCATTGTGTTTTTCTGTGAAGGTAAAGCAGGAAATGAAGCCGTCACACATTTCGGCTCCATATAACAGACCTCTAAGTGCACGTACACGTCACTGAATCACTGGCGACACCTCCAGAATGTGTAACTCCAGAAGCTCTGCAAATTCAATTTCAGCCATTGTGGAGAAACAGTTCCATCTCACTCTCCGATCACCAGCCGCAATGCATTTATTTTTTCATATCACTTAGTACCTATTTTGACTCTTTGCTCTCCATCATCCTCTGCTATTCTGCGCTGCCACAATGACCCAAATTCTCCCCTGGGGATCAACAAAGTTCACTTTATCGGTATTTGCTGGAGCTCCTGAGCAGCGCTGATAAGTGCTGAATGCAGCTGCTGTCGACCGGCAGATTCAGGGAAAATAGGCTGCTACAGATATTGATGCATATCTCCAATTATTTTTAAGTTGTTGTGTGCAACTGTCTCCCAAATTGTTACAGACTGAATATGGAAATCTGTTTCTCTGAAAAGGAATTTTCATGCAGTTTTGCATTTTGCAAAGCTCAGCAGTTGTTTCTATTTAACATTCGTGACAGTAAAGTAATTAAAAATAAATGTGTGTGTGTGTGTGTGTGTTGATTCAGGGCTCTCAGCAGTCTTTCCTCTGTTTTGGTGATGACATAGAATCACATCGTCAACATAAACACATACGTACAGCACATCAGCATTCATCCATTGGTCCTTTAATCCACTCACAGGAAGCTGACGTGTCCATCAGGATCTGATCTAAACACTCATGAACACACTGATGGCTCAGCCTTCAGGAACACTTTGAGGTTCAGCATCTTGTGGTGGTGAACGAACTGCTTGACGTCTGAGAGGAGCTGAGTTTGTTAAAAACCAAACTAACCAAACTAAGTAAATGTAGTTTTCCAGTGAGCGCTCTTCCCCACTGGTAACTCCCTGAAGTAGTTCCCTGCCTCCTCATTGGTTGATGACAAGGAAGCAGTAAACAGAACCAGGTAGCAGCAGCCAATCGTGGTTCCTCCACACCCTGAACTGTGTTAGTTAGATTCAGGCTAGGTGTTGTAGTTTTGTTTTAAAACCTGGTCTCAGTGTCCTTCAGCTGTCCTTTAGGTTACCACCCCTTTACTCAGTCAAAGAACCTGAAGTTGATTTTGCAAAGATCAGTGTACTCATGTAACACATGTTGACACATGCAAAACTGTCTGCATTGATTTTTTTTTTTTTTTTTGGGGAGATAACATTGAGTGATTCATGTACAAAAGGTCATTTAGTGGCTGAAGCTTTCCTTTAAGGACGCTGGCCGTCCATCAGACAGAATGAAGACTTCTGTGCTTCAGAGAGACAGACAAGGCTTCTCAGCCTTCCTGACTGAAATGTGTTGTGACAGCATTCAGACAGTCGAACAGTACACTCCTCTAACGCTGCCGAGCTTGAAAGAATTCAAAATACTGAGAGAATGAATGTTGAAAGGCCCAAATCTCAGCAGCTGGCAGAGAAACTGCTGAGTCACTAGTATTGATCAAGTACCCCATCAGAGCAGGCAGCTAGAATAAATGGTGCTCATTTTGTACAACAGGGCAGAAAAAAATCTTACCTAATGCCCCTTTAAATATTCCTCTGAGTGTTAGGAGCTAACAATGATGAAACAAACCCAAGCTGCTTTTCATTATTTTTTATTTTGTCCGTGAATCTCTCTTCACAACAACGTGGACGAGCAGGAAGCTGCTGCCTGCCAACAAGTCTTCATAGAGACCAGCAGTGTTTAAATCTGCCCTCACTACCTTTTTTTTTCACCTCCTCGCTGCAGCAGATTGAAGCTGGAGCCTCAGCAACAAACAAGGGCTTTCTGCCCATTTTCCAGCACCGGCGCTGCTCGCCTCTCCGCCTGCCTGCCGACTCTCACGGCCGATGATAGATTGCTCTCTCTCTGCCTTTGTGCTGGGAAATTGCTTTGTTTTGTTAACAGTCTGCCTCTGTTCCAGCCCAGACAGCAGAGATAGGACGCCTTCTTTCTTCACTTATCTGCTGAATATGTTTGAGGCCTCGCTGAAATGAATTATAGTTGACAATGTAAAGGTGGAAGGTGGATCTCAGAAGTGTCCCAAATGTTCAAAGCATGGAGGAGAGCAGAGTGTATCTGTGTGTGAGTGGGTTCAAGCTAAATAAAATGCATGTATTAGAAATGAAGGTGAGATTAAACTTGTGTTGTTGTTGTGAGTTTTAGAATAAGAATAAGGCATTTCTAAGGGCATCTGTTGAGTGTGTATATATAGCATATACATCATGTCAGACATAACTTTATGAACACTGACAAGTGACGTGAATAATACACGCGATATATAAGTGATATATAAGGCAACAAAAATGTTCCAGCTTCAGGAGTTTGACACCAAGAAGCAAACAGTGATGTCTAGAGGACTGGATCAGAGCTCTGGTGGTCTGTTCCTGGTCTGCAGTGGTCAGGATCTATCAAAAGTGGTCCAAGGAAGGACCAGTGGAGAACCAGAGACAGGGTCATGAGTGGACAAGGATCACTGGTGCAGGCTGGTCCAACACACTGATACTGAGCACTATTTGAACTGAATAATTCCTCTGAATTGACAGACGGTGAGAAATACCAGGCTGTGTTGTTGTGTTGGTATGTTACAGCTGGCAGGTCATTTATAGGCATGCATGGGGATGCTGTTTTATTGAGACTGTATTAAGGAGAGTTAATGTAAAACATGAACATTTAATAACCAAGATTAGTTGTATCTCTCAGTGCAGATGTTTTAGATTCCTCCTGTCATTGATAACTGAAGAAAAGCATATAATTCACTGGATTTGATATTTCATTCTCAAAGCAACTCAAGTGGGCTGGACAGTAAAATTAGAGCATTTAGTTATTAGAGTGTTAGTTATTGTTTTCTGGAAGATGTTGGACATTACTGTTGGACTGGCTGATCTGAAGATCACCTCTATAAAGAGATCTGCAGTGAAATGTTCCTTTAAAAGTGAAAACAGTGCACCCCTTGTTTTATCTCGTCATGTTTTATCAAACATGGAAAGACTTTAAAACGTTGGTACATGTGGGTGAACACATTTTAGGACTTGTGTTGAATCTGTTTTTGCTTCATTTTCATGTGCTCTTCATTACATTTCAGCACCACGGACAGCGACCATCCACTCTGTGGATGTTACAGATGATTAGTAATACATGTGGTGTTTGGGGGTCATTGTGGGAAATATAATAATAAACTATAATAACACAGCAGTGAGAGGAGTAATGCTCCAAGATCAAATGTCCTAGAATAAAGTTAAAGGTGCTCAGTATGGGACTGGGAGGGAGGCTAACAGTGCTAACAGTGCTAACAGTAACCACAACATGGAAGCTGTGCACAATGCTCACATGCACTAAAATGACTTTTCATCTCAGAGAAAATCAATAACAGAATACCTTTTGTTTCGATTCACAGCAAGTGTTTTTTCTGTGAATATTATCGAGCTCCCCTGGGTCAGACGTCCTAAAGATTTAAGATGTGTGTGTGTGCTCACAGTCAAAACAAAGGTCAGGAGTGTGTTGTATGTATGTTTGTTGGCCTGTATTATTTATATCTTTGACTCAAATTCATCAATAATGTGTGAATGTGTGCGTTTGGCTTCTTCCTGTGTTCTGCAGCTGAAGGTCAAACCATCAGTTCAGGTCCTCAGTGGAGGCTGGAGCTGCTCATTTAGATGTGATGAAGCCTCTGATGTTGAACATGAGTTTACTTTTCTGCGTTGGGTGATTATTATTTAATATTAATTTAAAATAATTAGCATGCAGGAGTTTTATTCTTGTGGCTTCAGGTCAGGGGGAGGCTGAATGTGCATTTTCAGTTTCAGAAGAAATAAAAAACCAAAACACCAGATCATGAATCAAATATGAACTTAATGCAGAGCAGGAAGTGAATCCAGACAGACAACTTTTTACTGATATACTCTATATTTGAGGGAAATAAATGATTGTTTTCTCTCTGGCTGTTGCTAAAGTTCCTCTTCCTCATCTTGGTTCAGGTTCTCATTAAAACTGCATGTGAACAAAACACAGACTCAAATCTCTAAAGATCAACCAGTGAGGCCTCCCTGAAGTGAAAGGATGTTTGTTCAGAGACAAGTGAAAGGTCGAACAGGGAACAGTGAGGATGTGTGGGAGCAAACACTTTAGAAGTTAAAGAAAGAAAGAACCTCATGGTTTTCATCTCAGAGGTGGACACACACCATGCTGCTATCTGGTCCACAGTACAGTTTCCAGCAGAGACGGAATAAATACAAACAATCACCAGACAATTAGGTGATATCAGGGACTCATTCATAAACAGTAAGTTTGTGTTTCATGCATCAAACTGACCAAACACATTTTCTGAATTTATTGAAAAATGGAGTAAATTCTCTGAAGTTAACAGGACTCTAGCTGAAGCACCAGAAAAAATGATGTTAGATGAGCTCAAAACAAACAGCAGGTATATGAATCCATTAGCAGTAAGTTTACAGTTCACTGTTGTAATCCTCTTAACATCTCTGAAATGATTATCCTCTCAGTGTCATGCAGCATAATAATTAACACAGACAGGGAGATTAACATCTGCTAGAAAATAACAGCAAGAGGCAGCAGAGAAATATGGACTGACAGGAAAGAGAAGGATGACAGCTGACTGTCAACCAGCACAGACCAGTGTCACTGTCGAGACATGTTTCCCTGCTCATGTTATGATGTTGACATCCATATTTTACTTTACACTGTTATATTAAAGCCCAAACACAATGTTTATATTAAACATAACCAGCTCATGGGAACAACATGGTTTTAAATGACGTGTGAAAAGATTAATATGTGTTACTATGAGTTCAGAGGTCACAGGTCAGGCACTGCCATGCCAAGGCCACTGGTGATTATAAAGAAATAAAACATGGCCTCAGTGGAAGAAATATGGAGACTATGAGACAGAAGAAGTTTTCTGAAAATGTCAGTGTGCGTCTTTATTTGAAGAAAGTGGTGACACTGCTTAAAATCCTGACTGGATCCTCATATTCAGCTTCTGTTCGAAGGACTCTAAAGACGCTGCAGAGGAAGTGAAGAGTCTCAGCTTTGTGTGGAGATGCTCCTCTGTCTGGCTGGATTATGCATGTGTAAAAAACTGGGCCTTTTTTCTTTTTTCTTTGTCTAAAAAACCCCACTGAGCTGAGGGAGGAGAGAAATAAACCAACCACTAATGACTGTGACCCCTGAAATCCTCTGAGACATTAATGTTCATCTGTTTCATCCAGTCGTTTCCTTCTATTCTTCTATCAACCCACAAACTACCTCACACCTTCAGTGCGTGACATTTCCTCTTTGAATATCCCATCAGAGAGGAGAACATGTTCACTGAAGTGACTGAAGAGAAATTTTAGCATATTTAGCTGTCAGAAGGGACTCAAAGTGACTTTTATAAAGACTGAATAAAATATGAATGGATACTTTACATTTATGTTTGACTTGAAGCTCCTTTTCCCTCTGAAGCTCATTTCTGAAGAGGAATAGACGACACAACACTGCAGCTTTGTTTTTTATATAAAGATATTTGAATCAGAGAAGTTACTGTCAAAATGAACCTTTTCAGTGTGATCACTCTGGACAGAAATGATACTTAATGTACGTTCACTTAAATAATTCAGCATTAACAAGCACCTTAAACAAGAATCACTTTTTCTGAATATGTTCATAAGCTTGTGGGTTTAAAGATTAGAGGGGGAAAAACAAATATTATTTAAAATATGAAATTATTTATATGATGTCCTGAACGAACACACAACTCTCAACCAGGAGACTGTGTCAAAGTGGTTTTTTGAAGATCCATAAGTGACATTTATGTTGTTTTCTCTACTTTTCAACTTATTGTCCAACCATGATGTGCTTTGATAAGCTGGTGTCTTTCTTTTTATATGTCATTAGCTCTTAGCGTAGCATTAGGCTAATACCTGATGTGCTCACACTGCAGTCAGGACAGGACACATGGACATAAAGAAAAACTGTTTTATTGGGTCTCCAGTCACTCAGCATGAGGTGAATCTACTCTGCATCCTGTTTTTCTACAAGCCACCCATCATTCATTCATTCATTCTTTCATTCAAACATGTGACCCTCCTCCTCACATCTGGACTCTGAGCCCTGAAGACTGTGGACAGTAGAGCACTGCAGATTCACAGAGGACAGCAGATGGAGATTACATTTAAGGAACATTTGAAGATATTTCCCTTGCCTCTGTGCAGAGCTCGTGTTGAGTCAGGAGACAAGCTGAAGGGCGGTGTTGACTCATTTGTGAAATCGTATCCCTGGTTTACAGTGTGTCTCATCAGAAAGCGTAAAGACGATGGTGATCTTTACTGTGAACTTCTGCCTCCTGTTGTGTTCGGCAGCAGCTCTGTCCAGGTAACATTCACTCTTTACTGGTCGGTTTAATGAGCCATTCGTACAGTTTCATGGTTAACCCTCTGTATTATGACGAAACGAATTAAAAATGCTCCATATAAATTGAAAGTAACCCGGGTGTTATTGAAAGTGGAGCACTGACTCCAGTGCAGATGCATTATTACTTGAGGATAAAGAGCTAGTGAAGCTGCTTTTAGCCTCTGTGGCCACAGACAGAGCAGCAAACCTCAAGCCTCTACTTTATTTAGCGTGACTTCTTTTGTTTGACAGGGACAGTGCACATTGCATAACAAGAAAATGTTCCAGAGTTAGTCATATAGTGAGTTTCCCTGCAGGTAGGCATTATTACATACTGAAAAGAAACCAAAGAATAAAAACTGTATATCAAATATTTATTATCTCATTGACCACAGCTGAGTTAATGATGAAGGAATTCATTTTCATAACTGGGAATAAATCTGGAAAATCATGTAAGGGATGTGCAGAAATATACAGTATAAGAAACATTTAAATATAATTATGTACATGCATGCACCCACCTACACATCCACTCATCCATCCATCCGTCTTGTACATGTAGGCTATGCATGCGTTATCTCAGGTCACTTCATTCTCTGTCCGTGTTCACAGAGCTGGAAACAAGACAGTCAGTCTAGACTGTCTCATCATAGATAAAGGGAAATGTGAACATGCAAACATGCACTGATTCACTGGCAACGTGCTCGAAATGGGTCTTAGTATTCTGGGATGTGAAGGGCTCGAACAGTTCTCAAATGATCACCACAGACAGCTCCTGAAAAGGAACGTGTTCAGGCTGCAGGCTGGTTAGTGTTCATACAGAGTGTTTCCAGGACCTCCCTCAGGAAGACAAAAAAGATGTTAAAAATGGAGATCAACAGTGCACATCTGATCTGTCATGAAATTAAGTGTATGCTCCAAACTGCTCTGCTCCGGATCCTGAATCATTAACTCCTCTGGTCTGGTGGATCAGACCACCAGGACCAGCCTGGATCACTGATCCTTGTCCTCTCATGACCCTGTCTCTGGTTCTCCACTGGTCCTTCTTTGGACCGCTTCTGATAGATCCTGACCCCTGCAGACCAGGAACAGACCACCAGATGCTCTGATCCAGTCCTCTAGAGCTTCTTGTTTTCAATCTCCTGAAAAATCCTGATCCTGCTTCTAACATCAGCTCTGAGGACTAGATGTTCACCTGATGCCTTATAGGAGCCATGATGAATGTTCTGCCTGATCAGTGTACATTTTCTTAATTAAATAGCCTACAGTTCCTTTAATTCTTTATCTGTGAGTTTTGCTGTTTAATTTTGTTTTTCCTGAGACATGAAATCATCCCTCCACATTCTTTTTATCCACACAAATCACATAAATTAAGACAAATTTGTGGGCTCTTCTCCTATTATTAATTTCTCAACAAATGTGCATGTTGCCTGCTGAACCATCTACCAGAGCTGATGAGCATGAAGAGCAGATGACCTCCACTGCCATCTGTGGTTCTGTGGCAGGATGCCACCCTGTTAACACTGATCCATCTATCTGTGCATACTGAGCACACATAGCAGTACCTTTCCTTTTCAGTTTCTATTTTGGTCTGTAAATCAACATGTCTGCTTCGTTTATGTGTGTGTGCGTCAGCAGGCAGGAAACAAAGACATCCATACGCTGGCTAACACCCTGAGTGTCTGCAGAAACTGTCGTAACTATATGTGCGATGGATTTTGATTTACAATAAAACACAAACTCCACCTCTAAATCTTAAAGTACAGATTATTTTTATTGACTGAAAACCCACTAAACCCTTTCAAAATAAGATGATCTATGCAAAGAGGCATGTTTATACAGTATATATTAATCTATCACCTATAACTGACTCATAACTCCCTCCATACCCTTTGCCATATTGTTTTTTGATACAGTACTATATCAGATCAAAATGGCCCCACAAGCCATTGCCTTGGGCATAACCTCCGGCTTTCCCAGAACTCAATCAGCTCGATGGAACAAGGCCGTTGAGTGGCGTCGCCTTTTATCAGCGCAGACAGCTCAGTTTATAATAAGTGAAATATATACAGTCATCAGCCGGCTGCAGGCTGAGAGCCTCTTTATGCTATGCTGGGAGGAGCTGACACGTTATAATTATCATTGGACCCAGTGGTGTTGTAAGAACTAATATTACACCAGTTTAATGAAAAAGCATGATCGTGACAACCCTTTGTGTGTTTTTAAGAATACGTTGGTGTCAGCGTTCTGTCCTGCATGAGCTTCTCAAGTTGATTTTCTCTTACATTAACATCCAAACACAAAAAGCTGCTGTCATTTTATCTAAAATCCAACTCAGCAGCTCTGCCATTAATTCCACTTTAATCTGTTTTATTTTGTACTTCCCTTGTTTCAGGTCGTGCCCACTGTGATTGACCAGCCCAGCCCTCATTGCTTCCACCTGTGGCCTGTTACCTTTGTCTATTACTAGATCTGCACTTTGTCTCAAATCAAGTCAACCAGCTGCTTGTTCATGCTCATAGCGATCATTTAAGAGGATTTTTTTTTTGCTGTGAAGCTGTGTTGTTTATCTGAACTTAACACAAGTCGTTCATTTACTCTCTGAGTCTTGCAGTGGTCCTGACCTTTGTGACGGTCTTCTCTTATTTTGTACACTTAGAGGGCATGCATTTTATCATGTAGTCTGTTAAGATCAAGTATTACAGAAGGGGTAGTAGTGAATTACATTTGGTTTTGATCAGCCTCGTTTCAGATTTATTATACATGCACAGATGCCAGACACTGTCATGTCTTCATAATTCACACATCAAGACGTCTCTGCTTCAGGATATGTCACTTTTTTATTTCCCAAGGATGACAACAACAGCAAACACAACCTGATCACATTATTTAACAAAGAAACAATACCTTCCACACTTCCTCTGTTTGAGGATGGGTGTCAAATAACGTAGTGTCACGAGACGTCGCTGATGTGTGCTGCATTACAGTAATGTTCAGTATTTGGTACTGGGGCCGTGGAGAGGTCGACTTTGACCAACAGTGGAAGCTGTTACCAGGATGGTGGTTGGATTCTCTGGTGTTAAAGAGGTGTTTGATCTGAAGTCCACCCTCATTTATTGAACTCTCTCTCTCTCTCTCTCTCTCTCACCTTTTGCTCTCATACATACAGATGTGCAGCTATTCTCATTCATGACTTGTGCAAACTGAGTCAAGGGCAAACATACTCCTGCAGTGGAGAGAAAAAGAATTCATGTAAAGAAGTGAGGAGACTCAGGCTACAGCTGAGTGCGTTTTATGAGTGTTTATGACAGCTAATGGGATGCAGAGTGTGAAATGAATGCTGGGAAGGGTTTTGGGAAGCCTGCTAGCTCAACAGCTAATATAAACACTGAAGGAGCTGGAAAACTATGGTCAGTGGAGGCTTTGAGGGTCAGGAAGCCGGTCGATGAGAGTCAGGATTTTAATATGCAATAAAAGATTAAAAAAGGATAATGTAGTCCAACCTGATTCACCTGTGTCAAATATATAAGAAGGACAGAGGAGGGTGATATTTCAGACAATCTGTTCCTCAGGATTTTTGGTGTCCACTTGTTCTCCATTTACAGAGGACAGATCATTAGCATTAGCATTAGCATGTCCACTGCTATGCAGATGATACTCCACTGCTTTTCTCCAGATCACTTTAGCTGTCATACTTTATGTATACTAGCTTAGACTGGGTGGCTAACTCTCATGTCACATAAAGTATGCTCTTTTATTTAAATCAGTCTCGGCTCATGTTTATGTTGTCTTTTGACTTCCTGTTTTATTTTGTAATAGATCTTTTTTTTTCCACGATTTCACTTTCACACCTTTCAGTCTGATTATCTTCCCCTGCTCTGATTGTTTCCACTCTTCTTCCTTTACCTTGACTGTATATACATACATACATCATGTCCATTTGTCCTCTGCCAGTTCGTCCTGCACCATGCGTCAAGCAACCAGCTCATACTCATGTACCAAGTGGTTTTTTTTTCAGTTAAGTTTTTATTTCTTATTAACAGTGTTTCCAATAGAGAAGCTTGTGTTCAAGTGAAGACCTTTTTTCTTTTCTTCATGTCGTTTCATGTTCACCCGTGTTAATCTTGTTTTACAGGGTTCATGCATGTTTTATCAGTGGGGGATCTAGATAATGCCGTGTATTACTCCAGCAGCAGAGGACTTTTATTTAAAGCTAACGGTTAAAATTATAGGCAGTACTGTTTCCAACTATTTATTCTGGATACATTGCTGGGGCCGTGAAGGCTTATCCAACTTATATCAGACCAAATCAGTTTGTCCTCAAACTTGAATCATTTATTCTTGTGAAAATCCAGCTTAGTTTGAGATGTTTTTCACGAATGTTGATTGATTTTTTTGTTGTTGCTTTTGAACACCTCACGCCTACAGTACAGCTCTGCACAGGTGGCAGAACGTATGAAGGATATCTTTAGGAATTCACAGCATTACTTTGAACTCACTGCAGCCAGACTGTAGCTTAAGTAGAGAGCTTTAGTAAACACGTCTTCTGGGTTTTCACAGTGTTGCTGGTTGACAGCTGTAAGACAGCTGGCTGACATTCAGGTATCTCTAATGGGCTTTTGAAACTTTCCCCACCGTTTGCTGTCGTGCTGTTTCATTCTTCAGCAGACCATTAAGAGACTCTGTCACTTCCTCAGCCGTCTCTTTCCTCTTTTTCGTTTCCTCTAAACTTTTAGAAAGCTGTTCTACAGCAGGAATGACTGAAACCATGGACCTCAAAGTGTTGTATATTGTTTAATCTACACTTTTCATATATCTTTTTTTATCTGTTTTGTCTCTTTTGGCTTTGTTTCGCTGACGTCTATAAATCTTGATTTATGGAAACAGAAAAAACAAGCAGTTATTCATATTCTTGCCATGTTTTTGTGTTGATGTGAATAATTTATGGTGTCTTGGTGTCTGTTATGCAGCTCAGGCAAACTCTTGCTGCTACTTTAACTTTCTCTAATAAAGTTGTGTTTTTTCTTCAGACTGAAGTGCTTAATTTCCCAAGCTGTCTGAGAAGATGCACTTGGCTGACATGACTTATTCCTCTGAGGGAATGATCATTCATCATGAGCGTCTTATTCCGGCTGGGAGACGGATATAATATGAAACATCTGGATATGCAAATCACTAACAACAGCTTTAACATTAAGTGAGGTAGCAGTGCGTACAAAACAAGCAATCCAGCCTCCCTGAACTGTGTTTCTCACTCGTATCGCTGTTGTGCCTCTTAAATAACATCCATAGTTCAGGGTGATTTTATCAGGGTAACAAAAGCTGGATACACATTAAACCAACACACACATGCTCGGCTATCTTAAAAATGCTGTGTCACTTTCTCACTGCTGACTCAGCTCTTCAAACCATGACACTGTAGTGTTGGTTTCATCTTGTTGCACAGTCTCTTTTATAGCAATGCAACAAAACCACTTGGCTAGGTTTAGGAAAGAAACAGTTTGTTTAAATTAGGTGTGTTTGTTACATAAAAGTATGAAGCTTGTTACTCATCTGGCATTTGTAAAGTCTGGAAGTTGCTTAATAAAACTATAGAATGATAACTCAAGCTGTCTCCTGTTTAAAAGTCCTGTTTGTTTACCCATCATCCTCTGCTGTCAGCCAGCCTGCATGTACGTAAAGGGTGTGTTGTGTTTTGACATCATACATCAACCTAACCCTAACCAAGCATCAGTACGTGCAGCATTAGGAGATTCATATGAGAGGAAGAACACTTGAATACTTCACTTATAATTGTAAGTTCACCAACTGCAATGAAGGCCACATGTTCTAGACTAGAACTGTTCTTAACAGGACAAGACATTATGATGAGTTGGCTAAGGTTATTGGTATAAATTAATGATGAATATATTTCTGTATATATTCTTTCTAAAATATGAAAATATGTGTAATTATCTTTATGTTTGTAAGAGTGTGTTGATGTTCATGGAAATATTTTATTTGCAATGTGTGAGTAAGAAAACAGCGTGTATGGACACGACCAATGCAGAACATCAGCACTGGTCAGTTATTGATTGATTGGAAAAGGGGTAGGAATCAATATGTTTGTTTGTTTTTTTTCTCCCGCTCCTTTTCAGATATATTGACAAGATAATGTCTTGTTTTGAGTATATTTTAGAACTATTATCTTTCAGTAACTTCACATTCAAAATAAATATCAAATGACTTTTTATGAGTATGTTTGAAGTATAACGGAGGTCTGAGGGATGAATTTTCAAACTAGGTTCAACAGAATCTCAGAGTCCCACAGAGACTTCATTTGTCATTCGTTTTCACACTCTATAATAGTAAACCTACACTGGATGATAATTCACAGGATCATGTAATTAATCTGCTACCATCCCCACAGTATTCAATCCATATTTATCCACCCAAATGTTTACAGAGATGATGTTTCAAATGTTAAAAATCATCAAACATGAGTTATCATTTTGCTAGAATGAGCTCTGTGATTCTGCTTTATCTGATTATATAAGAACAGGTAAGAGCCAGTGAGGACAGGTGTGTGTGTGGCTGCACTCAGTGCTTTTTACTGCTATTTCATCATTCAACGCTGTGGACAGTCAGTGATCTCTGCTCCTCAAGAAACACCTTTCAGCCATCAACAATAACACGCCGGTCCTTCTTCCTGTTTCCAGGAAAGTGTGGGCTTGCACTGAGAGCAGAATCATGCAGGAACATCCAGCAAACAAACAGAAATGCTGCACAAAAGAGACAAAAAGAAGCAAAAGAAACTTTACAGAAAAAAGAGTGAAGCCAGAAAAAAAAACATGAATAATTAAACACTGATAACTGAAAATGTGGATTTCAAGAGTGTGTTTTATTCTTGTGGGGTCTCCATCCAGTAAAAGTAAAAACCATAATCAATACCACTAAACGCTACAATGCTATAACAGTAATGGAGCCAAATGGAGCCAACAGCTGCTTTCACTGAAAATGATTTTCTACACATAAACTGCACAATGTTTGGTGTGCATACCTGTATTCAGACATACTGCGCACACACACACACACACACACACACACACACCAGCTCATATGTTAAATCCCGTCCTGAGTGGGTGTCCAGCTGGCCGCCCACTCACAGCTGTCAATCATCTCTGGGACCCAGCGGACATTATCTCCCATCTTCTCCCTGACTGTGTGACTTTAACTGGCTGAAAAAAAATAATAAAACAGAACAAAAAGTTTCTGACAGCAGTCAATGAGGAAGCGATCACCACGGCCTTTCAGTCAGCTTTTCTTTTCTTGTTTAGCGCGGGGAATCTGGTGTTCAGCTGCACCGCCAGGAATCACTCCTCGAGACAAAGACAGGTCAAGAAACTGGCCTCTAGTTTACTGTGCTTCCTCATCACAGACTCATTCTTCCTATTCATCAGGATAATGTCTATATATGTAACTAAATGTTAAAACTCATAACTGTTTGGGTCCAGACTAAAGGTAACAACAATAATAACCAGCATCTGCAACAGATATATATTTTGTTCTTCTTTGCAGATTTGATGAATTTTATTATTGTCATTTTATGTGAAAATAGGTGAGGACACCTTTCATGAAGCCCTGTGTTCAGGAGATTTTACCATTGTCTAAAAAAAACAACTCTCGACCTTTAACTTGATGAAACATAAAAAAACTCCACAACAGGAGTCGTGTTCTCCAGCAGACGTTGTCTTGACTCTTCTGCTAACCACAATAAGAAAAGAGCGTTTCATCATTTCTGGAAAAAAAAGGCAGAGGCAGAAACCTTCCTTCTCTGTTTGACTTCCTGACTCAGCTGAGACAGAAACAGTATCCACTAACATTTGACAACAGCTGTCAAAATACTGAAACCCTAAAAACCAAGGAGCACGACGAGCTGCCAATCAGAAGAAGAGAAATCATCCTTCCCTCTCCGTCATCCTCTTCATCCTCGACCTGCTGTTTCATTCAGTTTTCATTGGTTTATGATATTGTTTCTGTGTCATTCTTCTATCGGTCGATACCCGATACCGATCAATACTACTGATGAATGAATGAACTGTATACCTTACCATGTGAGTGAAGGCATCAGACTAGACATAAACATTTAGCTTTGTTAAAAAAAGGTAACAAATGAACACAGATATAAATGTACTTCATTTATTTATGAACAAATAACAAAGTGTACATGAGCAGCAAAAAGAAATCAATAACACTTCCATGTAAAGTGCACTGCAAACAGATATTTTCAAATGTAGTATCAAATATAGCATGTTGCTGTGTGTTTGCTTATCAGTGATCAGTGAGAGTAGTGGGATTGCAAAATTAGGTTAATTGCAGAGCCCTACTCTGCGTGATGACGTAACCGGCGTTGCAAACAGAATTTAGAAGACGAAGACGACGACTTACTTTACTGATCCCTCAATGGGGAAATTACATTTTTTCACTCTATTAATATTTCAGTTGCACATCACACAGAAGTTATGAAACAAACACATGCACATGCATTAGAGGAGAGGTGTCAGAGTGAGGGGGCTGCCCCTTATCCAGGCGCCCCGAGCAGTTGGGGGTTCGGTGCCTTGCTCAAGGGCACCTCGGCAGTGCCCAGGAGGAGGAACTGGCACCTTGAACTGGCGACCCACCGATTCCCAGCCCAAGTCACTACAGACTGAGCTACTGCCGCCCCCATTTAAGTGACATGATCGGTATGCTGGATCGTCCTCATTCATCAGATATCTGATCGGTGCGTCTCTAATAAATACATGTCGACATGTATGATAATAATATAATCATTAATAATAACAACAACAAAGGTGTCAGCAAAAATACACAGAGGTGATTATTTATTGATGGCTATCTAACAATGAAAAGCTTCCTCCTGTAGCCACCCTCCTCCACCAGCCTCACTGCACATTTCTGAATATTTCCACAGTTCTTGCCTTCGTTTATCTGCCACGGTGTGCTGTTTTTGTTTTGTTTTTGTTATCATTAATCACTTTATTATCTTTATTATTATCATTTGTTCTTATCTCTGCACTACGTGTACATGTTTATATGTATATAAGTTTATGTTTGTATGTCTATATGTCATGCACCAAGTCACCAAGTTTGTGCAAACTTACTTCTTTCTGTATTTTTCTGTTTCTGAAAAACAGAAAAACTTCTGAAAAACTTAAGTCTCATTCACTTAGAATTAATATGTGGACAGACATCATCAAGTAGAAATCTATTGTTCCTGTGGTTACTTACCATCTGTTTAATATACTGTAGATACACCCTGACTTAGTGATGGATCTGCAGACATACAGACATTAAAATGCTGAAATCACTTTATTTTCTGATGTCAGCAGATAATTTCAGGCAGAAAAATAGTGAAATATGCTGCAACAAGGACTGACACTCATTTAGAGAGGTGGCCCAGTGGTTCAGGTGTCTGAAACATACTGAAACAGTATGATCATGTCTTAGCACTCTCAGGTTTCACGCTGACACAGAATGAACAAACTGAACTGTGCTGGAGCTGCTTTCCACTTCACTCTGCTGCTCAAACATTTAAAGAGCAGCTCGGCCAAACGCTTTTCATTTCACAGGTCAGTTCAGTCGAGTGCATAAACCAATCAGATCCATAATAAAGTACTAAATATAGCACTAAATAACAGACAGTTGTAGCAGCTCAGGTGCTTCAGATTAACCAACATGTGGAGCCTTTGAGGAGCTCCACAGATGAATGGACTGAAAACAATATGTAGGCAAACACAAAAAGCTACTCTGCAGCTGAGAAAAAACGATCAGAACAAAGAAATAAAGACCAGAAAGAAGAAACAAAGAAAACCACTTGAAGCTGCAGGCAATCACAATGCTGAGTCCACAGAATGAAGAACAAAGGTATCAGTTTAACGTGAAGGGACGAGGAGAAAGAAGGCAATCATTAAAGTCTGCAGAAAGAAGGGATGACAGAGAAAAGTCTCCAGTAAATCTACACTGAATAAGGAAGTGAAAGAAAAGACAGTGGTTGAAAAAGAACGAGGACGATCCACAAAAACATGAAATGGTGACGTTCAAGCTGCCTGAGTTGAGATTGAGTTTAATCAGTGGATTAAAGGACGTCACTGTGCTCCTGTGTGGCTCCAGCTTCACCTGTACATTAGATTCAGGTGTGTTATGCTAGCAGCTGCTAATACATCACCTCCAGGTTATCATCTTCAGCTCCAGATGACACTGAGAAGTTAACTCCCAAGGCTTCATACCACCTATACATTCACTGCATGGTGCAGACTGCTGAACAAGAAAAACATCCAGCAGCTAAAGAGGAGGAGACCAAACCAGAGTTTATTACAGAGATTATTTGCATTGACGACACGTTGCTCATTTCAAGAGAGAAGAGAGACCCTGGCAGCTGTTGGCACCATGCACCAGAGAGCAAAATGTTAGAACAAGTTAGAGGAACAGTGTCAGAGGTCACAGAGGTCACTCTACTGTCCACTTCAGTTACAGCACAGAGCCGAGCTCTTCGCTGGACTCTGACTGAACCATTACTACCTCCATTAATCACAGCCTCATGTCCACCTCCATCAGCTGCAGAGGAAGAGCTCAACGCAGACTTTCAAAATAAGAGCTGACGTGCCAATGCTCAGCAGGTATCGAATTATCAGTGTTGACCTTAGTGCGCCATGTTAGCACTAAAACAACGGAGAGGGACGATGGGAATGTCAGCATTAAATTTCATTCCAATCCATCAAATGGTTCCTGAAATGTATGTGTAATATATCACATATAGCTCAGCAAGCAGTAACATCAGTTGAAACAGGAACTAACAAAAGAAACATTACTACAGAATTTTTTACACTTAAGGGTGGAGATACAGGAAGCAACGAGGCTTCTGGGAGACGCCGTCTTAATTTAGAGAAAGTGAGAGTCACAGTGTGACCACAGAGGCTGCTAATCATCCTCACCCTGGTGTCATTTTGTCACAGTTATGACACCAAGATTGTCCTATTAGAACAATATATTTAATTTATTGTTTCCTAAAGATGCTGCAGGAGCAGAGACATCACCAACCCTCCAGACTGCCGGTGTGTCAGGGACAGATAAGAGGTTTAGAGTTCACATTTGCTCTCAGATGAGGACACTCTGCTCTGCAGCACACACACCTTGCTTACCCAGGGGTTACATTAGCGACCTGTTTAATGCACTTAATACGGTATCTGTGTGACCAGGAGGAGGCCCACCTGCTCAGACAGCTCTAAAAATACCTGAGGGAAGCTCCGCTCCCAGCTGGAGGTGCTGCAATCCGAAATAAACCTGCGTGAAGATTCAGAGCTGCTTTCCTAAACGTGTGATATAAGAGTTTGTTATTGTGGGCGCTGAGGATGCTCTGCTCCCAGCTCCGTCTGAGATCAGTAAACAGGAAGTGAAGAGACGCAGCGAGTGGACGCACAGCTGAGAGCCGTCCACGTTAGAAGAGATCCCATTATAGAGTGGAGTTCAAAACATTTCCTCAAAAAGAGATACGCTTATTTTATTTTCTCTCATTTAAAACAAGACCACATACTGGAAATAATATTTATTCTGCACAGTATTGTTTTGGTGGATAAATAATAAATAGGGGTGTCCCAATACAACTGTTTTCAGATATTGCAGCCTAGAATATTAGCCAATACTGATATTAATCCAAGGTGATATCAGCACGAATCATACAGACTCATTACTTATTTTCTAGTATGGAGTGTCAGAAAAGACTTGATTTAGTGATATTACCCAGACAGAGAACACTAGTCAGCAACAGTAGGTCTGAGAAAAACTGACCCATTTATTATTAATCAATAGGTTACATCTGTTTAACCTGAAACAGAAGAATATTCTACAACTGAATAAAATAACTTGGTTTGTACTTGATTATTATTCTTAATATCAGCGAATGCTGGATTTAGTGTTAGATTAGATCAGATTAGAGTGGATTATATGCTTCATCAAACTACATGCCTGCATGTCTAACTTCTGTTTAATTTGAACAGTTTTCTACAGTATTTATGCTAGGCTAACTATTTCCTGTACTTAATGGCAGAATAGTAAGATTTTCTATAAAAATAAGAATTCACAATAATGATATTAATGTGATAATAATAAATATTCATCTTTATTTCTCCTTTAAATGAATTACACTGAAAAATAGTGTGTGTGGAGGTGTAGCTGTCTGTGTAAAATGATGTAAGACTTGCTGGGTTATTTTAAATGTCAGTGATGATTATCAATATGTATTTTTGTTTCTGTGTGTTGGACCAGAAATGGAGATAGAGCAAATTCAACATGACCCCATCCAGAGTTTAGCAACATCTCTTTGTTGTTAATTAACTCTTATTCCAAAATCTCTCTCTGTCTAAAATATCTTGTAGCAGCATGTAAACAACAACAAGACAAATCACCTGATTATTTTGTTTGTCTTGTGAGTTTTGTTGCACCTCACAAACATTTGAGGAGGAAGACTCTTCCTCTCCATCAGGGTGAGGTGGTGAAGAGGAGGGACAGGTTACCCAGAATCCATTGCAGACAGCTGGATATTAGATATAAGTTCACATTACATTTATTGATCTCTGTGTGTCTATGTGTGTTTTTCATTCCTCTTGTTTTCTATCATTTCTTTTTCGTGTTAAAAGGGTTTTTTGGGGGAGTTTTTCCTCAGTAGATGTGAGGCTTGTCTTTAAAGGACAGATGGAGTCAGATTATAAAGCCTTTGAGGATGATTTGTAATTTGTGATATTAATATATTAATAAAATAGACTTGACCTCACTTGATTATGCTCTGTTCAGACTCATCAGAGTAAACATTTCTAGCATGATTCACATCTTCTTGAAAACTACTGCTGTTGTTTTTAATTTTAAATGAGTGCTTTGGTCGTTTTCCAGAGGAAGTTACACAGAAGAAAAAGGAAACTTTCTGTTGTTAAAACTCTTTGGAGCCTTTGCTTCCAGCACACACAGCTTGGCAGATGGACACAGAAGCTCCTCTCTCCTGTCAGACTGACCTGACAGCTTTTATTTAGTCTTGTCCTCAGGCTGAATCTCACCTGCGCTCCTTCCTGATCTGCAGCATCCTGAGGCTGGTTTATCCATCGTCTGGCATCACGCTGCAGAGCCTCCAAACTGTTTACATCCAGCAAACTTTTCTCTTTTTTGTCCATCGCCTGTGGAAGCTCATCAGAAATGTCTGAAATGTGCACATTTTGTTTGTAGCATTTAAAGGTTTTAAGGTTAGGAAGTACCCTAAAAAGACCAAAATAACAAGCAAAGCACTTCCTGACCTCACTGTGGATCTCTGCCCCAAATGCATTTGTTCCTACTGTATCATCTAAATAATGATGGTCAATGATTAAAAAAAATGTTTTATTAAACACTCAAACAGGATCAAAATGTTCATTTGCTGGGGACTATTTTCAGCAGCAGATTATTAGTGAGCATCATATAATAATTGTAGGCTGCAATTTTGAAGCTTAATGTTCAGAATATTTTGCAACAAGACACAAGAGTGTGGAGCTAAGTACAACCAAATATTGAACACTGACATTTATAGCGACCATCATGGTTTAATGAAGTGAAAACTCACCATGAAAGGGTTAAAAACAGCAGATAGCCGTGCCCTAAAGCATCCTCTAAATGAACATGAGAACTAGAAACTAGAGACTGAGACCATGAACTCATGTTTACAATGTTCACTGAGGGAATAAATCACAGAGAAAGAGGATCATTTTCGAACCGGAGGAGTCGCCCCCTGCTGGCTGACAGACTGAATGCAGCTTTAAGACTGGATTCACTTTTCAAACCACCTGCAACCATTAAAAGCACCACCTGAACTTTTAGCTCACATGTGGTTGTCAGGTCATCATCACCTTGAAAGGTTTCCTGCAGCTGTGCTGTGATAGGCTGAGGCATTTCTCTTCAGTGTGTTTGGCTTTTTGACAAGGACCATCAGTTTAATGACCTCAGTGTGTCAGCCTCACACAGAAAGATGGAAGCTGGCTGAACTGGAATAAAGCAAGCAGGCTGTTTGAACTGGAGCCTTCTGCTGAAATTAAATGGGCTGCAGTGAATTCACAGCAGCATAATGGCTACCAACTGTGAAATATAATAAAAAATGAGGAACATTAACAATGCAAACAATTTAAAATCTTTAAAAGCCGAGGAGGCAAAGCTCAGAAATGATAGATCATTATGTCTTTTCCATTTTACACCTCACTGCTCATTTCTACTGTAATTCTGAGGAAAATTTGACATGTTTGTTCTCCACATTTCAGTCTTTGCACGTTTCTTACATCACTAACCATATCTCTCACCTCTCAGCATGCCACAGCGTTTGCTCTTGTTTGCAGTACCTGTCTTACATGTGCAGCATGCAGTCAGATATTTATCTTTCTCCTTGATGTCTTAAAGGTTTGCATATAAATACAGAGTCATTTCTGAAAGCTCCAACATATCTGAAAAAGCAAACAAATTCCACTGGTCAATGTCACCTAAATGTAAGATGAGATAAGATAAAATTTATTCATCCTGAAGGGAGTTGCTATGCAGCAGCAGCAATACAAAGTGGGAGGTTTAAACTGATTTAGAAAAAAATGCACAAACTGCAGAGTAGTGCAAAAATATTTTAAAAAAAGACATGAAAAACATAAGAAGCTGCAAAGTTTAAGAGCATATCACTATATTTTATTATTTCACAGTCATAAAACCAAACTCAGCTGCGTGACAGTGAAACATCACAGTATCTTAGCATCTTAGCTGAGCTGCACACCATTTCAAGCCACTGGATGTGATTAAAGTGTTCACAAACAAACAAACAAGAGCAGGAAAAAGTCCTGCTTCATGCTGCTGCATGCTGCAGGAGCACTGGGACATTTTCTATCTCCAGTTTTGGGATATTTCTAGATTTTTAGAAAACAAAAGAAAAACAACAGGCAGAGGCAACACATAAATACTTCTGTGCAGAAAGAACAGAGTGCTTTCCTGTGATATTGTAACAGTCCTGGTACCTCTGAGCTGCTCTTGTGCAAACAGATCTGGGGGATGAACCTGGGCCGGTGATAACTACTGATCTGCTGCACAGAGCCGCTCTGAAGCAGCTGGTCGGTTCCTCTCCGTCATGTCGGCTCTGTGCTGAAGGCAGCGTTTCTCTGGGGAGCGCCCGGCTTGTCAAGCCGCTGATTGTGGTGTCAAAAATACGAGACACTTCTCATCTCGAAAGAGAACTTTCATGTTCTTCCCCGGCGCTCAGAAATCAAACCCAGATGTTTCTCACGACACGCCGATCAACCATCTAAATCCTTTCTATCCTCGCAATATTTTTCCCTCTTTTCTCCGTGTCATGTCTGGGAGGATGTTGTGTTTTTATTTTTATTTTCTGAACACAAGTGGAACCTTGAAGTTGGAAGATGTGCTGTTTGCTCGGTCACACAGGTTGGCCCACATAAGGCTGCTGAGGTGGAAATGATGCCAGATAATGTGATCATGGTTTGACTGGAGCTGCTGATACTGAAATACAGAATACATAAAACATGGAGCTTCTTCTTTAATAGAATTAAAAAAGTTCGTGTTTTCTGCTTGTGATGTTGCTCATGCCAAATAAAACTTCTCAAGACTGAACCATTGTTGTTTCTTGTGTTTTTCTTTTGATTTTTATTTAATAAATTATATTGTGAGGTACCATCACTTAGTCCAGCTCCTATATGGCTTGTAGTTAATGTTTGTTGTGCACTGCTGGATGCCGTTAAAGCAGTAAAGTCTTTATCGAACACTACAGTTTCTATTCTAGCTTCCACTTGATGTTTTTGATTATTCTTTGCCTTCAGCTCTGCACATCATGATCAGTAGATGCCTTTATTCACAGAATGAAAGCTGAAAAATCTGCCTCATTCCTTATTAGATAGATATTCATGACAAAAACAACAGTTTGAAAAATAAATTAACATGCAAAATAATCAAAATAATGACGTGTGAAGGTTGTAAAGATGAAGCTTTCTGACAAAGGCAGAGTGGTGGACACTGGAGAGCAGAGCTGAACAGTTTTCATGAGCAAAACTCAGCGCTGCTCTTCAGCTCCTGAACCCTGACCTTTGACCTCCATCCTTTGACCTGTGTCAGCACGGTCCTGACAGCCACCAAATAAATTCATGACATGCTCAGTTTGGATCCTCAAGGGTGAAATGAAACACACCTGCACGTACCTGCTCCCCAAATTACCGAATGATTGACTGTGTGAGGCGATGGAACAAAGCCTCCCTCTCAGATTAATCATCAAAAACATGAGCGGTGGAGCGACCGGCCCATGTGCTTTATTCAAGATTCATCAGACTCTAATTACCAAATTCCATGTAAAAATTAATCAAAACATAATTAAAACATTAATCTTGGGAGGTTTTCCCTGCTGCAGTCTGTCAGTGAGACAGCACCGTCTATGGATGGAGGAGATTACTCAGTCTGATCAGCGTGCTATTTCAAAAAGAGCATTAGTCTAAAACTCATGAAATTATAATCTCTTTCTAAACTTTACCGAGTTCCTTCCTGGAAGGACGGACGTTTACTTAGAAAATATTGCACCGACTCAAAAAAACCCTCAATAACAGCTTTAAAGGTCTTTTTATGCAGATGAATATTTTTTTTTCTCTCACTTGGATCAAAGTTGTGTCAGGAAACAACAGCGACGACTGAAACTGAACTAAACCTTTCTTTTATTAGGTCAACCGTTTCTAATGGCAACCACTCCTTTTTCACCCCTGAACTCTTACTCATGTTTAGTTTTTTTTTTATCCCACCTCAAGAAGGGAACTTCACCCAGAACTGATTTCCTCTTTTTTTTTTTTTTATTACAGCAACATTAGATATCACTCACAGGTCATACATACATATACATATTTACCAGCCCCCCCATGTATATACATGTCCAACTCAAATAAGTTGCACCATGCATGACGTCAGCACACACACACCCACTCATCCCGCTCGCGGCAGTTTTGAAATACTTCCTGCATCCGCGTTCACGCGCGGCTCAGGAGACACAGTGTACCGGAAGCACCGGAGCAGCGCGCTCGTTTTCAGACAGAAAAGTTCGTCAGTATAATCCAGCTGCTGTCGTCCACGTGGCTCCGGTTCATCCGCCAGGTGCGCCAGCTGATCACTTAATCCGCCATCACCTGAATGCCTCCTGATGTCACAAAGCGGTCTCCTGTAGAACCACCAACCGGACTGGATCCCAGACTGACTGGACTGGACTGACAGGTGACAGTGAGTACCTTTTCTCTTCTCTTCTTTTATATTTCAGAAGTTCTGGCAACTGCACAGAGCTGAACTGAACGATCGTGGCAGAAACCCAGAGTGGAATTTTGATTTGGAGTTTGTTACATTGCTTGGATGTTTTTTTTTTTTTTGTAAAAAATGCTTCCATTTGTTGCAATATATGATTTTGCCTTGACTTGCCTTGAGCGTGTGTGTGTTTAATGTCTGTATATGTACGCTGGCATCCTTTGTGTGAGTTTGAGGTAAAACAGACAAACCAAACCTAAATAATCAAAAACAAACGACCAAACAAATACAAACTGTACTAAAACAACTGATTGAAAGACTTTAACATCTTCAGTGCCAGGAGAGAGACCTGGTCGGCACTCCTAAAAAACATAATTAAATAATTAAAATAATACAAAACTTTGGGTCCTCAGACCCAAACTGCAGATCACCTTATTAATTTACACCATCCTGACCAGCTAAGACCAGCTAAGACCAGACTGACCAAAGCCGAGCTGAAACCAGCTTAACATCCTGAGCTGGTCTAAGCTGTTTTTTGCAGTAGGGAAGCCTGACCGACCATCTCTCTCTGTTAAAGAAACACACTCATATGAAATCTGATGGTTTTTCAGAGATGGTTCCCACGTATGCCTGTAAATATTTTTTTCCCAGCAGGCCTCACAGAATCTACGGTTGACTTAAATTGAATCAAGCTGCTGTGATGTGTTGTTCAAACTTGTCCAGTCTGACAATGCTCGTGTCTTGGATGATAAATAGAGCTGCTGAAAACATCTAATTTACGAGGCTGCTGGCTCCTCAATTGAAAAGCAATCAATACGCCCATTAGCTTTACTGCCATTAGTTTCCAAACATGTGAGCACTTTCCAAAAGCCCTCAGAGCACAAAGTCATCCAGGCAAATATTTGTTCACAGCCGTCTTCTTCCACTCAGCAGGCAAAAATCAGGAAGACTTCTTAACATCCAGGCTGAGTTTTTGTTTTCTTTCTTTCTTTTTTTTTAATGTTATAAAACTCCTGTTAATCAGACATTTTACCTTCAGTTCCTGTTCTGTGATTCCTCCAAAAAAAACAGCCTGGTCTCCTAAAAATGATGTTTTTATTTCAGTTTTTTTTACCACATAATCAGAGTTTTTGCATTCATATTTATTCTTAGTCACTTTTTCATCTTTGGTTCTTATCTCTGCACTGTGTTTAAATGTTTATATGTATGTAGGTTTATCTTTGTCATTCACAAAGTCGCCAAAACAAAGTCCTTGTATGTGCAAACTTACTTGGCAATAAACTTGTTTCTGAAATTGTCGATATAATCTGGACACCAAAACTGTGGTGCAC
This sequence comes from Synanceia verrucosa, assembly GCA_029721515.1. Classification (NCBI taxonomy): domain Eukaryota; kingdom Metazoa; phylum Chordata; class Actinopteri; order Perciformes; family Synanceiidae; genus Synanceia; species Synanceia verrucosa. The sequence continues at coordinate 710,428 of CM056553.1, forward strand.
CTGCTGCAAAAACCTGCATGGTAGCAAAAAGCCAGCCGGCGTGGTGCAGGACAACAGGGAGAGGACAGGTGTTGTTGCTTCAAAGGTAATCATTTCATAACCGGATGTGGAAATAGTGGAAGTAGAAAGAGAAAAGTCAGAATCACTGCAGGGCTGGCAGGAGGAGGACAGAGTGAAGACACACACCTGAACCACAGTGTGATGTAAACGTGTAGAGGGCTGTACGGAGTGCACTCACTGATTTACTTTCTTCAATGTCTTCTTCACTGTGCTTCTTTCACAGAGGGACAGATCCTGTGCTGTTGGACTGTGATTTCTCTGAAGAATTTAATCAGATATTTAAACACAAAGCATCTGAATGTGCAGCTCAGTGCTGCTTTGTCACTGAACTTGTCGTGAGGCTCTGCTAATCTTTGTGACGGTGGTGCCAACAGAAACCGTCGTTTAATCCTCCTGCTAGCTTGAAGTGGCTTCACATCTGAGCTCTGCCTCTGTCAGTGGTGTCCTTATAGTAGCAGCACAGTTAGTGTGATGTGTCGTCATGACATTAAAACAGTGTGTTATTGTGTCACGTCAGAGTTCAGTCCTCCGTCCTCCTGCTGTGAAGTGTGTTGGTTCTCCTCTGAAACCACAGAGTTTGAGCCTGATTATTAATGCTGTCACTCAGGTCTGTGCAGGAGTCCCTCTGATCTAATGTGTGTTTAAAGGAGTGATTCACTCTCATTACTGTGGAGGTAAACAGGTAAACAGCTCCTCGTCTTCCTCTTCTTTTGCTCACTCATGCTGTTTTACTTCCACAACTTGATTTCTATGTTTTTACTGGTTTCTTTTATGACACTATTGTCCTGGTGTCCTCTGCAGAAATGATGTCCTGGGACTTTTTTTTACGAGTACATTCAGTTTTTATGTGTTGCAGTTATTTTCTTCCCTAGTGATCTCATTGGTCACCTTGGAAACGCATCCACCCCCCCTTGTGTGATGCTGTGTAAAGCGACATAGCAACAACGGCTGGAGGCTGCTCATCAATCATACGCTGGTGTTCGTGCTCCACGTTTCCCTCCCTAATGTCAGACCTGTGGCTCGTCGCTGGAACACAAAGTGTGTTAAGAATTACAGTAAATCTGGACGGAAACAAGAGGACGCTGCCTGAGGACGGGCGCTAATGTTGCCGGAGACTCCGTTCCACTGATGGTGTCGTTAATGGCCGGGGTCATTACAGGACGCTCGGCTCATCTCTGACTAAATGAATATGTATCACAGGGCTGCTTTGGAAAGCTCCAGAAAAACTCAGCCAGAGGCTCCGTCCTGTCACCCAAAAGTCAGCCGAATCACATTTCCTCCTCTGATCCTCAATCACACACTGAAATATCATATCTGTATGAAACCCTTCACCTCCTTCATCTCCTCCAACTCTAATAAGCTGGGAAGAAAAACCTCCTCATCCTTTTCCTTCTCTGGTCGTATTTCATTTAATTTCACTTCTCTATCTGACAAAATAATTCTTTTTGACCAAGAAGGAACTTTTAGCCTCTAAACTAACGAGGAAATCTGACCAATCAGAGATGAAAAATATCTTTTCACTTAATTATGATTCAGACAGTTAACCCATGAAAAGACTCCAGTTTCCTTGTGTTCAGCTTGTGTTTGTGCTTTCCCTTTCCTTTTCTCATGTGGACACAGTGGTGCCTCTTTCAGGACCACGGACAGCTCCACTGAGTTTAATATCTATAAAATAACATGAAAACTCAACAGTACAGGATGCTGTCAACACAAATCTAAACGTGCTTCAGTTTGTCAGACTTACTACACTAACACTACTGCTGTTGTTGGAAACACATCTGTTTACACTCCATGGCCCTCTGACCAGCTTTGACGAACCCTCTATTCACACGTCACATCATACTTCAGACAACACTTCACTTGTAAAATTGCCATATGGTCTGTTGTCAAGGCAACGCAGCAGTTTGAAAGAGGCTCAGAGTCGATTTTCTCAAACAGCAGTGAGAGGAATAAAGTCTCCTCATGGATTCGTCACCGCAGATTTTCTTTCAAACATCCACGGCTGCCTTCTCAACTGATGTCCAGGTCTCAGTGGAGGACCCGCTCTGGACACTCCCTCCATCTCTTCCTGGAAGAGCTGGACACCATTTCAGGGTATAAATGTTCTGGATATATGCCTCCAGTAGAACGTGTCCAGAGTACCTGCAGATAACATCCAAGCTGCTCCTTGAACACTCAACATCTAGTCATAAGTATAGCAGCCATGTTATTGTTCATGCCATCGACATTTATTTGTCCGGTCTCTGAGCAATCGTGAGGTCTTACCGTAGATGCCTGCAATATTTGTCTCCTCAATCTCTGATTCAACATGTCATGTTGTCTCAGTGAGTTCAAATATTTCCTGTTTGCTTCTTTGGCTTCATATCGCATGGTGCATAAAGTTTGCCCAGTGTTTGGTGTGAACACAGCATAAACTCCAGAGGTTTGCTCATCATATTCTTGCAGTCATAATGGTTTGTAACGGCTGGAACGTGGAAGTTTTGTCTTTTACAGAGAAGCTTTGCATTAGTTTCAGGCCACAGAAATGTTTGAAACTAAGTTAACTTGGCTGTGGCTGTACATCACAGCTCCTCTCTATTCTCTGGACGGGATGCACTCTTTAATGCAGCGTCTGCTTTAACAGACCCTCCACACAGCGGCTGGACCAGTGCTGTTCATAAACCTCCTCCAGGCGTCCACATTAGACCACAGGCCTCTTCATGAATAAATGAAGCGGCTGTTGCTGACTTATACTGCCTGGAGATTTAGCCTGGTGAGCAGGAGGACTCGGGGGTTCGCTATGTTAATGTTCTCTGTATAGATTACAGTGCTTACTAATTCATGCAGGAGGAGGTAATTTATTGGGCTTTCATAGAGGTCTCCAGTGGGAGATAAATGCTGTCTGTCCGGCCCTCTGCAGGGACCTCTGAGGATTCATCAAGTGGAGGCTAAATTGGTTTTTACTGGACTGTATGGGGAATCCTCTTCAGATGGGTGAGCTCTGCACTACACCCCATGGAGATGCAAATCAGGATTTGATCCACGAATATGTTATTTCCTCCATGTCTCTGTGCCTGCTGGGTCCAAAAGACTCATTTTCTGAATCCCAAGCAGCTGAGGTCAGAGGTCAGGCCCCGCACCCTGACAACATGCTGTACATAACTCTGTTATCCCTGTGAGGGCTGCTGGAGGATGAGGAGGTGAGGAGGCAGAGATGATAGGAGTGATCCCTGGGGCTGCAGGGCTGCAGTATAGATACTGTATGTGTGTTTTTATTTATGGCGATTTATTATTTATCCTAACACTGTGGCAGTGAAGCTTCATCTTCAGGCTTTAGGGTGGAGCTACTACTGAGCTGTGACCTCCTCACACATACAGTATATACACTGTTAATATACAGCACAAATGCTGATATTACATGGTGTGGTTTACAATGAACTTAATGGAGCGTCCACTATGTGGCTCAAACTGATGCTGTTTAATGCATGTTATCCCTGAACCCTAACTCAGTGCTACAGCTAATCTAAGAAGCAGCTAAGCAGGAACTCTTTAAACTCTCCTACATGAATTTGATCCTCATAAGTGCAGAACTGGAAAACTCCCCTCAGCAGGACTTGAAATGTGATTCTGTCTTGTTCTAGTTCGGACAGCTCGTCTGTTGTGAAGCTGATTGCTGCAAACCCACATTAAAGCTGCTTGATCGCCACCAACTCCTTCTTCTGGTCTGCTCGCTTTCACAGAGCCGCTGTATTCAGTGTTGAAGATGGAGATGAGGTGTCCATGTTAAAGTGTAGGCGTCCCTCCCCGTGGGATCGCTTCAGACCTCTCTTTGTTGGATCGTGGACAGAAAATACGTGGATGAGTCTGCAGCAAACAGGCTCATTAGGGCCACAGAAGCTGCTTATTTATGAATTTGGATTACCCCTCTCGCTAAGCTGCTGATACTTAAATGAACCAGAAATGAATCAGTCACTGTGATAATGCTGAATTTATCGGCTCCCATTGCTCATAGTTTCCCTGCAGGTCGGCTGTTCTGTGCTTTGGAGTTCATCTTGTGTTTGTGCGAGTCATTGCCCGATGGAAAACATGGAGAGAGGAGGAGAGGGAAGGCACAGTTCTGTCTGGATGACACTAGTTTCACATTTGAACGTCTTATTTCCTGAAAGTGTTTGAATATTTTCGGGGCTTCTGTGGCTCCATTTGTTGCCTGTTGCAAGGAACATTTCCAATTTGTGTTGCCTCAGGTTTATTAGCTGCCTTTAGGCCTCTCTGAGCAGCGTTAGTATAACCAGGGGAGGCCAGTAATTTGATTTTCCACATAAACACCAGCCCATTTCAGCCAGTTATCCAGATGGAAAAGTAATATTTGAGGGAACTCAGGGTAGTCCTAGAACCATGAAACAACTTCACCCATGGTAACAGGCAAAAGTTCAAACTTTAAATGACTCCATCAGCAGTTTTAACACGCAAACATCTGTCTCTCACTGCAGCACTCTGTACTTCAATGCTCCTTTGATGCTGGTTTATTCTGACGCCTATTTCTGTGGGTTTATACTTCATTTCTGCATATTTTTTTCATCTTTGTCCACCTGCTCAGTCGTGTTGTTTATACTGCAGCAAACACCTGCTTGGTCCACAGGGACAGATAAAGTCTCATCCAATCAATGCAGATGTGCTTTGCCACCAGTTATATGACCACTGCGATCCAGATGTTGGCAATATGAGTCAGTAATTGTGTTCAACACCAGATTATGATGTGAGCAGAGCTGAAATCAGCCAGAGGGACACTGAGGGTGTTTGATGGAAAACTTGTGAAGGTGGAGAAGCTTTCTATACATTATGCCAAAATTCTATATTTTACCATTTTCATGACCTCATGTCATTTCTGTTTCTCACACTTTTTCTTCCCATGAATCCATTGTATTCTTGTCAGGATGGTGGCTCTCTGAAGCATTTAGGTTTAGCAGCGCTGGAATAAAATCCTTCAGCGGTGTTTCCTCTGGTTAGATGTCTGGAATAGAAATGACCATCACAGCTGACAGGCTGGTGTGTGGTCTTTAAAGCTCCTGTGTGCAGCATCTTTATGTGATCATAGAGACGTTAATGTCAGTGTGTCCAGGTCTGATAAATGGCAGTCTCTCTTTTGATTCAACAGCTAGGTGGCACCAAACTCTGACATTTTTAATTACATATAGTGGTTTTAAAGGATAAAGCACTGATGTAGTATTTTTATAACTTACCAGGCAGCGATGGAGCTCCGCAGAGGAAGAGGATATGTTGTATTAGTGAGATTACTGTCTTTAAAACTGAGGATCCACAAGAATCAATAACAAAAGTTTAGGAGGTCTGAACAATGTTTGGCTGCACAGCATGCTGGCTGAGCCATTGTGAGGTCAGTTATGTTTTAAAGGGTTAAATGCAGATGATTGATTTACTTTCCTCAGCAGAGTCTCTGTGTTTACATCAGAATATTCTGGTAGAAGAGACTAGAAAAACCCACAAATTCAGCTTGAGATGGATGTGACTGCGATGAAGCTTCCAGACTACAGCAGAATATGAGGTGAAATTTTAATTTGGCTGCTTTATTTCCTGCAGTGAGCAGGGCAGGGTTATCCGTGCATGTGAAAAGCAGAAAGGAAGTGAGATAAGGAGAGAAAGAAGCACCAAATGACGATTTCGACGAGGCGCCTCACTTAACCACATGCTTAATTAGCCTTGACTGTTCACAGCGACATCATTAACATTCTTATTTATTTCAGCAGCACATGCAGAGCGCTGTATGTCGGGGCGTTGTGGCCAGGTTGTGACTTTGGAAGAGGACGTATACATGCTGGGTAATAATAAAGGCTTTAATCTACCTCAGGGGTAATTCATAGAGTGGTGGAGGAGGAGTCCTGAGGACAGCTGATAGATAAATCAAAGAAATGAACAAGGCGACTGTAACCTCACCTGCTAGAAGCTTCCAGTATGGCTCCAGGAGCTAAAACAGGACGTGGCTTTATGAGCTACAGGAGGTTACTCTGGGAAAATAGAGGTCAGAGCATCTAGTATGATGTGAAGATTTTGTCACTGTGATAAAGCTCCACATGTTGAAAGGGCAGACTCTATCTGTCTGTGAGCAGATAGCAAGACATTTACAGTTAGCTGAGCTGTTCACACATGACTCTACAATCAGGAGTTATGTTTCTATTTGTGCTTGGAGAAATAGGTTGTGTCGTAACCTGACTGTACATTTTGACAATAAGAACCTCAAATGAAATACACCGTGTTGTTTTAATTATCTCCATGTGGAGATAAGCTAACAAACTGTCAGGAGGTACGCAGCAGTTTAACGCTCTACCGTCAAGACATGAAGCTAGTCTGAGTGTACTAAATCAAATCAGAATCACTGAAAGCATCAGCATTCAGTGGTCAGCCCATACCAGACATTATCTATAACTTCATGAAAAGACAAAAGATCTGTTCTTCACAAACACTAAATGGACAAATCTCATCATTCATGGATCACCGCCAGAGGCCAGAACCTGGTCAGGAGTGAAACCGCTCAGCTGACCAGGACACATCCTGACACTTCCTGTCGTTCATGCCACAGCATGCTGTGCATATAAAGCTTCACACCTACAAAGTAAGAGACTAATTGGCACACGGGCACGGTGTGGAGGAAGTGCGCCAAATGGAGGATTTGACCTACATCAGCTGGTGGCTGGGAGTTTTTCTGACTCGCTGCTCGGCTGCCAGCGGCTGCAGGTGGAGCTGTGCTGCAGATCTGACATTAATTAGGAGGAAGAGGACAGTTTCCCTGAATCTGTCATGGCTCCTCATCAGCAGCAGGAACCCCAATCTGTCCACATTTTTCTCTCTTTCTAGGAAATATCTATCTATCCAAACATCGCTCTATATCGACAGCATCTATCCATCTACAGCTCGTTGCAGTGGATTGCGATACAGAGCCTTGACAGCACTCAGAGTTTTGATTAATGGCCCAGCTCTGAGTCACAATCTGGTAATTGGCGACTAACTTTCGCTGCGTTTCTATTTTTTTTTTTTTCTTGTGTTTCCCGCTGACAGAGCTCTGGCTGGTGTGTGAGTGCAGCTCTGCACGAGTTAGTGTCAAATGTGGAGGCCGGGAATAACATCCTGGACACTTTCTTTTGCAGACTTGAGTCATATAACGCCTGAGGAGAGAACACAAACAGAGGCTGGGACACTTTGTTGGTGTTTGTTTGTGAACTTGGCTTCATGCTCTCAGCAGACTGGCCATCTGATCAGCCCTGCTCTCTGCTCCTGTCTCACAGTATAAGCTCAGCCTTAACCTGCTTTAACCTGGTTCAACTTACTCAAAGGAGACATATCATGCTCTGACGTTACGACTGTTATTTATTATTCTTTATCATACTGTCTGTCTGAAAATATCTGGATAAATATTAGAATTACTCTCTCAATCTCTTCCTGGGAAATTATTTTGCAGCAACAGCAAAAGACAACATGAAAAACAGAAATAGTACAGCTATTTACAAAATAAAGTGTGTAAAGAAGAGCAAGAGAAAAATGTATCTACAGATAAATAATTATGATGCTGAATTGAACCCATGAATTGAAAATTCATCTGAAATGTAGGAGTTTGGCAAAAAAAAATCCAAGCAGAGGAAGGTCATTACAAACCAAGAGAATAAAACTAAATAATTTACAATAAGAATAAAGACTTAGTGGTACTCTGAAGGTTTCCCCAGAGCAAAGGTCAAGTGGTTCATCCTCTGGGGAGCGTGATCATACCCAGCCAAACCCATGATAACAGTTCTTATCATTTTGTGATCCTGTATTTGCTGTGAAAGCTCATGGAAATGATTTGGGAGCAGGACTGTGCTCAGTGATCTGTAGCAAACATGCAGTATCTGTTGGGACCATGAATGTCTTCTAAAACCTCACACAAATATGTGTGTTTAGAGGTATGAAAACATGAAGTTTGGGCAGCGCTGACCTCACAAGATGCACAGCAGTGTGATGACGCCATGTGGCAAGAAATCACTGACCTATTCATGAGCGACAGGATGTTTATCTATCAACCATGTGACTCTTGTCTGACAACAGAAATGAGGGGTTGACCAGAGGAACCACTTTGATTTTTTTCTTTCCACCTTGGTGGATTCTTCTGTGGCCGTAGTCACTTTGTTCGTAGCTTTTGTTGCTAAGCCAGGGTCAAGCCATGAGGTGTGAGGTCATGGGACGGTCATAGCATTTGGTTTCTGTGTGTAATCGTCATATGGTTACTGACAACTGACTCATATGTCATTTTGGAAAGCATCAGACTGGAAGACTTGTGTTGGCATAAGGCTAAAGGTCACAGGGTCAGAAGTTTACTAGGATGCAGTGAACGTCAAACAAACAACCAGTCCTGTGCTGGGTGGCTCGGCCATCAGCTCACAGGTAGCAGCAGTGCTGCATCGAGACCTCATATGAGGGCATATCATCATGTGATATGAGTCATTTTCAAAGTCTTCTTATCTCCAGCTGATCCAGCAAATTTATGATTCCTCATATTTTATTTTTTCCATAAATGCCACATGATGCGTGGAAGCAGTGAAACAGCAGAGATGATGTTATAATTCCTCCCAGCACCTGAGCCTCGTCTCCCAATAATCTGTAGCCATGCATATTATCTGTCACGAGAGGTAAATCCCTGCAATCCTCCAGTGTCATGAAACTGATTTGTTTTTTTCACCGAGGCAAAGGATTTCTCATAAAGCTGGTGATAGTGTAGATAGGAAAGGTGGAACATTTAATGTGGAACCATGGTTTCTTTTTTTTGTCAAACACTGAGGTGATGGCTAGGTTATCACTGTCGACCAACTGCAATTATAGCTTAAAGCAACGCACGTGCAAACAGACAAAGATGTTGTGGATTTGTGTCTTTCTGTGCTGCACAATGCAGACAGACTTGTGAAAGATAATTGTAAAGCTAAATGTATTTCTTTAGTGGAAGATAATATTTTTTTTTATCCTACAAAGAAAGAGTAACTGAGTAGAGTTACGACTAAAGGATAGCTTTGTGTTTGCAGCAGGAGCCGGTGCAGAAAGGTATTTTAAGGTCAGGACTGAATCAGAGGCATTTCTGGGTGATTCAAAGTGGTTTGAATAGGGAGCATAAATCACACACACCCTGAAGAGGCTTCATTACCTTGAAAATAAAGCTTTTACCGCTGATTGCATTTGGTAGCCTTGCACAGCTCCTCCAGCCGAACAAAAGCCCTCCAAACCAGTTTGCTTCGTCCTTGTTCTGTTTACAATGAAAACAGATCTGATAGAAGAATAATGCAACACATGAGATGTTTTTTTTTTTCTTTCTCGCCTATTGCCTGGTTAAAATTCACACGGGGTGCTCTTTGCGCAGAGTCATTCCTCAAATGCCATGAAAAATGGCGGCGTGATAACAGACAGTCTGCGTTATTATGCCGGCTAGGAAACCGCAGAAATGACAGCAAGGTGAAGGCATTCGAGTAGGAAAACTCCTCACCTCATGTCTTTCTCCCTCTCCTCGACAGTCCAGCCTCCCACTTGAAAATCGGAAGGCGATTGCTGACGTCTGTTCTCTCAGTAACGTATCAGTGTTGTCTCAATAGCTACAAATCAATCTGAGTCCGGACAGCCTCTGCAATGCAGGCACAAGGATCCCGCCTGGCCGAGGCTACGAGTGCTGAGCTGCTCTGCATGTTCGTCAGGCAGGGAGGGGAGGGCGCCTTCAAACGGGGGAAAACAAAAGGCAGCAGCGCTGCTTTTGCATTAATCTTCACTAATTCCACTCTCAAGTCTGTTTGTTTCACCTCACTTATCCAGAAATCCCCAACAAACCAGAGGCAATAGGAGGATTTTTGCTTCAGATATGCATGAGCATGTGCTTTTCAAATTGTTCAGCTGATTCAATTAACGTCTGATAAGAAGGGCATTTCAATAATGCACAAACGCTGCTTTCACTTTCATTCAGTCAGCGTTGGAGGAACTAGTGGATTTAAGGGTGAATAAGATCAACAGTAGAATGGTTCATCTGTACCTCTATAGCACCAGTTTTGGATGTCACGTCGGTGTGTCATTTCCTGTTCATTACAGGAAATACATTCATCAATACATTCATCCAGTCTCCTTTCAAAATAAACTTCCAAAGTAGTTTTACTTACGCAACAAAACTACTTGGTTAGGTTTGGGAAAAAAGCCATGGTTTGGGTTAAAATAAGTACCTTTTCAACATAAAATGTTTATGTTTTAGTTACATAAATTATGTAACAAATCAAAGGAAAAAAAATCAGCAGTGACTTCTGGTTTCATTCAGTCTCCTGGCTGAAAGTGTCAGCTTGACTCGTCCATTCACTCTACATCATTTACTCTGACCATCTTAACTCACTGAGTGTCCACCATTAGTACAAAACAGAAAGTGCCCTCTGCCATTTTCAGTCATATTTCAAGACCCACAGAATATTTAGTACTATGTCTCTGAAAACAGTGAATAGCTCAAATGAAAGAAGAGACTCTCTATTTCATCATGGAAAAAATGTTTGTTTTTACCTTGTTCCATTCTTGTTTTATCAGAGGTAGAGTAGAGGACACTTTCACCAAAATCACCACTTTTTCCTCCACATTCTGTTTGTTTTGCTCTCTAATCTCGATCGTCTCCACTTCCTGTTTTGATCTCTGTGGTGTATACCGTCTCTTTATGCTCTGACTACATCTCCCAGAAGCCCGTCAATGGCACTCAAGCATCAGATTGTAAATGATGTTGAAATGTCAGTGGCACTCAGAGAGTTAATAATGAACTGGATGAGTTTATCATCATCTCTTACACACAATGAATGGTGAATCGGTGTGTTGGCATGCAGCTGCAGTATTTAACGTGTCAGACTGGGTTTCCCTGGTTTGTATGGAGAGGAGGTCCAGACAAACCAGTTATAAATATAACAAGCACATAAATCCAACCTTGTGATTTCTAGTGTTTCTCAAAAGGTTGTTTGAAATAGCTTGATGGAAACTGATTTATCTGTTGATTATCAACAATGACTAAAATGTCCAAACTATGCTTCAAGTGGAACACAATTATTTTAGTTTCTCTCTGATCAGAATGTGATAAATGGCATCTTCTCCAGCATGGATGAAGGCTGGTGTCGTGTTCTTCACTCAGCACACCTTCAACCACAGAGCAGAAAATCAGTCCAATCAGCTGCTGCACACATCAGTCCAGGTGAAAAAGATGCCAACTCTCCAACCTGTGACGGACACGGATGACAATCCACTGAGCAGCCTGTCTGAAATGTCAAGGCAATTTTTTTCCCAGGTGTAGTTTTGGGGCAGAGTGAGCTCTGGTGAGGAAGAGGAGGAAGAGGAGGAGGTAGTAGAGGCCATCTGATCCCCATTAACTCTGTGATACGTGTGCAGCACTTCAGTTAGGTGTTGAAAGCCTGGGGTGAGGAAGTTCACAGAAAGTCTGGTGCAGAGGATGAGCTGCAAGAATGCAAAGAAAAAAGTATTTCTGCGCTGACAAAAAGAACGAAAAGAGACAGAGTAAAACGGTGACATGGCTTGATCGTCCCTGTGTGTTACTTCTCAAATCTCTTTTGGCAAGAAAAATGAAAGGTTTATGAGTTATGAGGGGAGAAAACAGCAGGTTCTGAGCATGTCATGAGATGAACGACACAACGTTCCTCACCAAAAATAAAAAGACAACGTTGGTCTAACTCTTGACACAAGCAGTGTTGAAATGTTGCTGACATGTGACCTCTGGTCGTGTGAATAATAACTCTCTCAGCAATACTGTAAAAATGCTGCGACGTTGTTCTGCTGACCTCCGTTCAGACGTCCTCTCCTCTGACCTCAGCTGCTTCTGGTAGCGTCCATAAAACCAAACTGTGAGTTATCTTTTGGAACAACTGGGTTATTATTCTGGAAGGAACTGACCATTGTGTCATTATTGCAGAGCTGATTAGGTTTGGGCAACATAAAAAGATCCTGGTTTATAAGAGCAGAAAATAACTCCATACTGTTACTAAAGTAGACAAACAGCAAACCTCCAGCTGATTTTCTCCTGAAGCAGCACGTAACAACAGTTTCTGGACGTCCTGTGTTCAGTTTGTCCACCAGCACCCATCCTCAGTGGACTTAGGTGCGTCTCATACTTCAGATTTTACCTTTACATTTACTCTGCAGCTATCACCATCACATTAATGACCTGAAGAGCTGTAAACACATCTTGTAAATGTGACGTGTTAGAAAACATTGGCCTGGTCTCACATCTGACAGTCACAGAGCAACACCATGTGAAGCTGTGTTTGCATCCATCTTTACCACTCAGTTGGTCTCAACCGACCCTGAGAAAGATGTCAGCTGCTGAATTCACAGCTCAACACTTTCCCTGGATCAACATCATCACATATATTCTGCCTGCTTATTGTGTCTGCTGTGGACTGAGCTGATGCACTGAATGTGTCCACTGTGTGCTGTACTGTGGGATTTACTGCATTTCACAACAAACACCACTTTTATTCACAGAGCGCATCAGTATAAACAGTGTAAATCAACTCAAACACCCACAGGTTGCAGGGCTCAGACGCTCTCTAGAAGGAACTTTTTTATTTCCAATCATGTTTTAGTGTAACTTAAGAAAACATCCTCTAAGCCAACGCTCTTTTTTCTTCAAAGTAATTTAACACAATAATCCAGTGAAGTCACCCGTCAGCTGAAAAGAAAGTTTTTGTGAGGTTAGAGGGAGACAGTCACCATACTTTTACTGCATCAAATATATATATATATATATATATATATATATATATATATATATATATATATATATATATAGATATAAAAACACACAGCTGAGAGAGGAAATGGACTGTCTGCGATGGCTCTCCAGATGATAAAAGTAATAATATGTTCTCATGAAGCTGTGGCCTCGGGCACAGCTAAATGTCTGATGCTTGGTCTCGGGGAGAAAAGCAGATTTCTCATTTGGTTCCCCACTGAAAAGCTTAAAAAAGACAAATGGAGGGGCTTCAGGCGACCTACAGCAGCTTGAGAAGCATCACAGGAAAGTGCCGAGTCACTGTACAGTCGCTATGATCCATCTGTGCTCATTTTGTTTTGTCTGGGACTCTACTGCTTCCTCAGGCCAACTGTTTGTCATCAGACCCGAAGCAGCGTCTGCAACCAACAGATGAGACAGAAACTGGCTTTATTACTACGGCAAAATAAACTACTGGACCCTTTAATGATTACATGAAGATTATTCCACTCATCATCCAGCGACCATACACCATGAGTCAGTAAAATATACCCAGAACAACGGCGATCAACCTTTTTCTGAACTCCCAAACATTTCAGGAGTCAAAGAAATATAGAAAAGTCCAGTAGACACTCAGGCTCTTCTGATTTGTCACAGCGTAGGATGATGCTGCCACAAAAAACACACCAGTGTGAACCCTCTCATCTCCAGTCACCTTCACTTTCACTGTGCAAACAGTAACTTTAAGCCCAACCATGTTAGTTTTTTCTGAAATTTAACTCCAGTGGTTTTGTTGCCTGAACCTAAGCGAGTGATTCTGTTGACAGTACCTGTGCATATCTTTAATATTTAACATTTGTCTGACTGGCATGCTAGACATGGTGACTCTCAGTATTTATCAGATTCTGCTGTTTGAATCGTTCCAGCGGTTAAAAAAAAAAAAAAGCTGCTTGGTGTGGCATCGATCCTCTCTAACTCTCCACCCCACACTTCACATTTCATTTTGCTGTTTGAATAAATCATGCTGACCTGAATCTTGATCGGCTGCTACGAGCCTCAGAGCACAAACGCTGCATTAGCGGCTGTTTTCTCCTCATCTCAAGCAAAGTGAATGCATCATGTGTGAATAACCAGTCAATCTGCATGTCATTTGCATGTAACATTAACATGGATGCATTTTGCATCTTCTCCTGACTTAATTCATCTTAAGAGAAACACCACATTAACAGGCTGTTGACAGGCCTATTATCATTCATTAACATAAAAACCTCATTTAGCACATGTGTTGATGACATTCAGAGACGTACTTTGAATACATGTGAAGTCATTTTGTGACTGGTGGACTGAGGACTGAGTGGGCAGAAACGCTGGGTCAAGACCAGGGTCGAGTCATTCCAGCTGGAAAACAAGCTCTCCATCTCCAGCCTCAGTGTGTCCATAACAGCTCAGAGGGCCTAATAAGTTCACATTAAAACATTACTCATGTTGTGCTGCCTGACAGAGAGGCTGTGACCTTAATCTACGACCAGAGGTCACCCACACACACATTCAACCTCAGTGCAAGAACTCATTCCACACTCTATAAATGCTTGTGCGGCCAGGCAGACAAACCTCTCACAATTTCACTTGTCAGAAATGGTTTTGTTGAGGCTAAACAACCTCTCTGCAGCCAGCTGGAGCTTCGAACCAACAATCCATTGACTCTGTTGTAAAGTGAGTTCAACATATTGCATATTGCAGGTTCCGCCTCTGTGACCCTGTGGCTGCAGAAAGCTGCAGTACGACAGCATCCCTGCTCTCATTCGATCTCGGCTCCAAGCGTCTACGACTCGGCTCGGTGACAAATGTTTATTTGCAATGCGCTGCTCCAGCCCTGTAATGAGCGCGGTCGCTTTGCAGCAGCAGGACGTGCACAAGAAGAAGACGTGCTTATGTTGTCACTGCAGTGCGTCGGGTGGAAACTATGTGGAGAGAAATCTATACTCTATATGGAGAGACATGGTCTCTCACTCTTGCATTAGTGATTATTAGATACATCACACACTTTAAAAATGCAGTACATATTATAAGGCTCCCACTTCAGAACTTCTGTCTTTTTTTGCAATGTTTGACAAAAAGATGTGAAGAAATTATTGATACTGGAGCTCAATGAGTCTCTGGTTGCCACTGTTACTTTTTCAGTTTTATTTTAATTCCCCTTAAAATATATATTAGAACTATCACATAGGAAATAGATAAAACATGGAGCTGAAGGAAATAAAAAGGAAGAGAGGCTCAATTCACTGTCTGCACACATTTTATAGAGTAAAGCTGCAAACTGATGGCTTGTTTTCATGCCTCTGGTCAGCTCTGCTTCTTCTCTTCTTGTCTCTTCTTTCTTTAGAGGTGTGACACACAGCTGGAATAATCGTAAACCACAGCAGGTTTACACAGGTTGTAGTTGTTTAAGATGGTTCATGTGGTGTTCAAAGCATATTCCACTATTATTTCACCTTAATATTCCTGATGTTTTCATTCATTTACTGAACGAATGAGTGAATTTAATTTGATGCCTTAACTTTCTATTATTCTTCCTTGCTGTGTCGTCCATCATAATTTACTCGCTGAAGAAAGCAGCTTCACTTCATGATGTCTTGAAGAGCTGTTGTGCTTCTTAGTCGCAGTAGTGATGTTTTTTTATACCTCCTCAGTGGAAACAGGATGCTCCTGGGTCATCTATAAGCTACAGTCTGTGGAGAGTAGAATGCTAAATATTACATGTCATGTCAAACTGCATGTGGAGCACGCCATAAATAACCTGGTCACCTCCTGGGCTGACATGGAGCTCTCTGGGGCTTCAGAAACCTCAAAGACAGGCCTGTTTCCCCAGAGACTGAGTGTGTGTGTGTGTGTGAATTCATGCCTATAGCTATGTGATGTGTGTGAGTGCATGTTTGTGTCTATGTGCTTTATTAAATGCCCTTTCCCTGCCTGGAACAGTTTGCAGTTTCTTGGAACAATATAAGTACAATAAGTGTTCTCCTGGGGGATTCTGGGTTGGTAACAAAAAATAATACCGGCTTATGGTGGGAAACAAAAATAATGGCCTTTGCAATTGCTTCATAAATCTCCCGACCCAACCACCATGTCCAGTTCCATCATGTAGGTGGTTTAACAGCATTAGGTGTGTGGAATCTGTCTAAGTACATACACACAACGTTAGGAAGCAAAAAGCAGCTGAACAAGTTTGCTGTGAGGAAAGTTTTTCTGGGACACGGTGAAATCTGTTGTCTTTGGACGTTGTGTCTGCGCTTGTGTCTTCTTAGAAAGAGTCACGATTTAAACCAAAATAAAGATAGAGAATGTTACTAATAACAAGTGTAGTTCATACAGGGTCTGGTATATTAATACATAAAAAGAGCAGAGGCACAATTTACCAATTCAGCTTGAAGGATAGTTTTTTTTTTAATCTAATAGGTACAGAGTCTAGCTGCTTGTATATTTGGGGGATTGTTAACATGCTATGCAACATTTCCTGCCATTAGCTACTAAACTTCATCTTACATTCACTCTTTGGATATAGGTTTGTGATATTTTTTGGAAAACATCCTCCAAAAGAAACTTTTCTACCAGGAAGTTTTTAAGTTTAATCATATTTCCTTTTAAAAATAACAATTATTGCATTCATTTTTTTCTTTCTTTGGTTGGATAATTCTCAAAATTTAGGTATTATGGTTTTTAATTAAAGATAAAAAATATAACTTTTCTTGAAAATTCTTTTAAAGATGGCAAATAAACCAATGTGAAATTATTTTGCAGCCGTGTGGAACACCGTTGTGCATAATATGACTATAAAACACGTGCATGTCTCTCAGGATGTCCTGTAAAGAACATAAATATATATACATATATATGGCCAGGGCTCTGGTGTCGTCAGCCTCCCTCAGTAATCAATAGCCGTCCTCTCCTTATTTATGTGTGCCTGTGGACTTTATGTGGACAGGTCAGAGTGAGCGCTGTCCTCAAACAGCTTACTCCAGCACTACAGCCCATGCACAGAGGGGAAATTTATTTTTCTCATTTAGTATGCTGCACTGAATCCAAAGTCGAGGAGTCCATTGATTGCCGTTGCTGGGGCGCTCTCTCGTCAGGTCTAATGTGTGCAGAGAGTGGGTTTGCTCCACTGTGTGAAGTCTTAATGGGCTCTTTGGGAAAGTGAGAACAACTCAGGGTTTACCTTATATTGTATTAATGCAGCTTTGCAGAATAACGCCGACTCTTGAAGTTAATTAATGTCACGGCCCGGTAATAGTTTTCTGAACTTTCACAGTGAAAATGCAAACGCTTAAGCCGGCAATATCTGCAAACACGTCCCCCTTGTGTTATTGTGCTGAAGCTTATAAATCATTTCTTATTGATTTTTGGCACCTGCAAGGAAGAAAAAAGGGAGCGTCCTCAATAAACCAGACAAAGATCAAAGATTTTGTCTGTCCTGATGTCGCCTTTTCTGATTTTCCAATAACTTCCCTTGGGCGTTGTTAATGTGGAAGTGTGGTACCTTCCTCTTTCTTTCATATCTCTCCAGTTATGTTGGGCTTGCTTTAAAAAGTAAACTGCACCAAACACTCACTCACTGCACTATTCCAAGGTAGCAGACGTCTGTCCTTCCTGATAATATTGGTGTTGAAGCTTCACTGGGACACCATCTCATGTTGATGTTGCTCCTGTGTTGCCTGTATGCTTCCCATACCAAAAAAACAAAGCTAAAACAGGCTAACGATGATTTGATGCACGATGAGCAGCCTTCAGTATTCACATCAGGAAGTTTGTTTGAAGAAGTTCACAGCATTTAGACTTTCAGACACATTTAGCAGCTGGTTTGCTGGAGGCTGATGGGGAGAATTGGTCGCCATGTTAATTGACTCTGAGTGTCGTTTTTTTAAAACAGAAAGTGTCTTGTTCCAGCGTTTTTTTTCAGTCATATTTCTAGACCCACAGAATATTTAGTACTATGTCTCTGAAAACAGTGAATATCTCAAATGAAAGAAGAGACTCTCTATTTCATCATGAAAAAAATGTTTGTTTTTACCTTGTTCCATTCTTGTTTTATCAGAGGTAGAGTAGAGGACACTTTCACCAAAATCACCACTTTTTCTCCACATTCTGTTTGTTTTGCTCTCTAATCTCGATCGTCTCCACTTCCTGTTTTGATCTCTGTGGTGTATACCGTCTCTTTATGCTCTGACTACATCTCCCAGAACACTTTGACGTGGTATTACGTCAATGGCACTCAAAGAGTTCAAATAATCCAATCTGGTTAATCTTAATTTGCCTCTCTTTCCATGTAAAGTCTTTACGTTCATGTTTTTTTCTCCTGCTTAATCCTTTAAGAATCATCTTTCCATCCAGTTTAGAAAATATTTAGCACCATAACAAAACGCTGACCTTCCCCACCTACCTGAAGGTCACATGACTACACCTGTTCAATCCACTGATTCAGTTTAAGGCAGAAAAGCTAATAGTGGACCTCTGAGCTGAGAGTATTTGGTGATAAATAAGCTGAAGGTGCTCAGGCCTGGATGGGAGACGAACCATGTGTCCCTATGGAAACGCTGACGGAAATGCAGAGGAAAGGTTGATATTAATGGTATTTTATTTTCTGTTAGTCAGTTTGTTGATAGCCTGGTTGCACATGTAAGCCTTTAGCAGCACGTCTCTACGCCCCACATATCTGTTTAATTTGGTACAGATGGAGAGTACTGCTGGGTTTCTACAGATGTTTAATGGAAGCACGAAGGTCCAGCCTGTATCACGGCACTGGGCTAACATGCTGTATGTGGACACGCTGCAGTGGTCAGGCTTTATGGCGTCCTCTGAGGCTGCGGTGGTCCTTAGCTCAGGTGATTCACCTCTGGAGAAACACCCTGATGACTGCTGTCAGCTCTGCTTTACTAACACATTGGTTTGACAGCAGCATCTGTCCTCTCTGTGCTCTCCTCCCCACATCCCTCCATCCTCTCCTCTCCTCCCTTACAACCTTCCCTCATCCCCTCTGCATGTCATTCTCTCCTGAGGTTTCCCAGTCTGACCAGCCTTTCTTTTTCTCCTTTGTTTCCTCTTCCTCACCTTGAAATCTCTTTCATTTTTGTTTCCAGTCTTTTTACTCTCTCTCTTTCTCTCTCTCTCTCTCTCTCATCCTCTCCTCTCTCTTGCTTCCATTTTGTCGCCTTTCATCCTACTTTTTATTCTCCTTTTTATTTTCTCTTCCTTCCTCCCAGATTTTCCCTCTCTTAATCTAATTTCCAGCCATATCTGTATCATCCTCTTTCCCTCTTTTCCCATTTTCATCTCTCCTCCTCCCTCGTCCTTGCCTCTGTGGCATCTGCATCCTGCGCAGTGTATAAATCACCTTTTACTACTCCTCCTGCTGGCCTGATCAGAGGACAGTGGAGGAGGAGCTGATGATGTCACTGTCATGGTGTGACCCATTTGAGAAAAACCTCAGAACAACCTCGTCCACTCGTCTTTTTTGTTCTCTCCTTTCATTTCTTTCTGCTTTAAGTGACTAATCCTTCTTTACTCCCTCCCAGACAGGAGAGAGCCCCCTGCAATTATCAGACATGCAGCCAAATCCTGCACTTCTTGACCATTGCTTTGTGGGGCATCACTCTCTTTGTGCTCCGTCTAAACTGAAGACCCTGTGAGGAGCTCTGCTTCTTCACTGTGTAGATTTCGTTTGGTCCTGTTGATGCCTCTGTGCTGTATTTCCAGGTGCACCTCAAACTGAGGAGGTTGATTAGGTAATATAGTTGCAGTGCAGGGGGTGGACGACGTCGGTTCACAGCACCTTGGGGAGGAGTTAAGAGACGCCGTGGATCGGGACGACTGGTTGTGAGGAGAGGATGTCTTCTGTATGCACAGAAACAAAACCCTGATGAACAGAAAACACTTTGACACAAAAGACTGCAGCTGGCAGGGATTAGAAAAAGACATAAAATGTGCACAGTATAATAATACGACTATTATCAGGAGTTGTTGCTGTTATGAAATAGAAATATAATGGACATAAATTATGCAGAAAATTCTGTAATGACATAAAGTCAGAGAGTGTAAAAATGTGCTTCAAGCTGTTTTACTTTAAACTTCTCAGACAGAAGACTAAAAGACAAACACCCAACAAAGACCTGGGTCTGCTGTCCTTCATATCAGCACTGCTCTAAAATGTAGATTAGTGGACTTTAATTCTTATTGTGTTTTGAGGATAACAGCCTTCATGTGCTGTAATGTATATCTAACAAAAACATTCATTAATGTCCTCATCATGATCTATCTATCACCATGAAGAGTGTTAAACTCCACTAAGTGATGAGATTGGCTGGATAAGATTAGATTTATTTGTCCTGTAACTGCAGTAATTCTGCGGTTATTTTAACTCAAACTAGTGCTGTATTTTGAAAAGACTGTATCCTTGTAATGAGTGGAAAGAAATGTGTAAGAAAATGCATAAAAAATAAGAAATAGATGGGTGAGTATTTTCTCAGCATGTAGATTTTTGAAGCAGGGATTCAAACTGCCAACCTAAAGAGACAGAGGTTTGTAGATCATTGTGAGTCACAGACTTTGTTCAACCACTTCTGTACATTTAAAGGGAATTAAATTCACGTAGAGCGTACTGGAAAAAGAATTGTTAATCCAACCTTTATTTATACACAGTGGTATTTACCAAAATACAGTCACCACATCATTATCGCTGCTGCTAATATCATATTAGCTTTTATGCTAATCAAACCTCTATATGCTATTAGTTATAATCTCCACAAAGCTGATCCAGGTTTAAAGACTTCTTTTAAAGCTAATAATTGCTAACTGGCAGTCACATTTGCAGGAACATCAGCAGCTGATATTAGATACAAGCTCAATTCAAGTTTTTTTTTTTTTCCGTTCACATTATTTTGTCTACCCCCTGGAGACTCAGAGTGTTTGCCGACTCAAAGCTCGGCTGTTTGCTCAGCCAGCAGACTTCACCTCACTGCTGTCTGTTTGCCTGCTCTGTGTTTGACACCTCTTAGATCCACATCTGCTCTGTTCTCTGCTCTTTGGCTGATTTTTTAGAGTCATTTGAGACTCAACACTCTAAAATAAGAGAGCAAAAACATCATATATACGCTTTCCAACCACCAGAGGTCTGCAGCCGGACTCCATCCATCCATTTTCTACCGCTTATCCTCATGGGGTCACGGGGGGCTGGAGCCTATACTTACTTATACTTACTTTGGTTAGTAAGTGATCCTCTTTCTGTCTGATGTATTCCCTCAGTAAACACTGTAAACATGACTTTATGCTCTCAGTCTCTAGTTTCTCGTCTTCATGTTCATTTAGAGTCAAACAGACCAGAAAGCAGAGGATGCTTTAGGGCACAGCTACCTGATGATTGACAGGTGTTACCTGTTCTGTCTAGTTGTCCTGTTTTTGTCTCAGAACTTTAACCCAGTCACAAAATGTTTTCAGTTCATTAAAGTTCATTATAACTTCAGTTATAATTCAGTTCGCGCTAACTTCTTGTATCACTTCTGGTTAGCAAAAAAAAAAAAAAAAAAAACAAGATGGCAACGACCGAAATGCCTATAAACAGTTTCTAAGACTATAAGAGTGTCTAAACAGTCTGTAATGAGGTCTGTTCTGTCCTGGAGTATACTATAACACTGTAAGAACAACGTGTTTGTGTTGAACGTGTCTGGAAAACCTTTTTTTCTTTCTTCATTTTTATGTGGTTATAATAAGTCATCAGGGGCAAAGGAGACTCTGGGATCCAAACAAGCTTTTATTTCATTCTGAAAACATATTTTAAATTACCCACCTGATCCGTTACACGTAGCATTAATCACTCTGTGCTGACATCACTTTCACACCCACGCTGCAGACCAATCGCTGATCAAGGCAGCAAGAAACCCTCTCTCTGTTCACCCATAAGTGGTCAGGTAAGATAAAGACCAGGTGGATGGAGTAGAGAGCAGTAGACTAGAGGAGGAAGAACGGTCAAACAAATACAAGTATACACACTCTCATACAAATACAAATACAAGAAGATCACGTGTCCCAGCGTATGTTTTCATAATGACATCTATATGCAGAGCTGCAGCACATTAAGCTGCTGTCTGGAGTCTTTCTCTGTGTTTTAAACCACAGCTACTGGGAGACATAAAGTGCACATAAAGACGTCAGAGAGAAATGAAAATTTCAGGGGATCTGTGGGAGCTGGAGCTCTGCTGCATACAGGAAGTAGAATAAGTGAATAATT